>JAOWBW010001681.1:0-225257 GCA_026119855.1 Campanula takesimana | reverse complement strand
TGGTCAAGAAGATGAAGTTCCTGCCTATGATGGGGCTTGGAAAAGAGCAACAAGGGTGTATTGAACCTATCAAGGATGATGTTCCATTTTTCTTCCTTCCTTTTGGGCTTGGCTACAAAACCGACTCCTGCCGAAATCGCCGAAGCTGTACGTCAGAAAAGGGAGAGACAGACTGCTATCAAAAGTGGAAGGACCTATAAGCTCCCCCACTCCGTCCTTATGAAAAGTCCTGGAAGGGATATTTTGTTTGCAAAGTTGAAGATGTCGCGTATGTTATGCCTTTTGAGCCAGTTATTGGCATTAATGAAAAGCCTCATGCTGGATGGGAAGTATTTGAGAATATCAAGATGGTCGATGAAAACTTTGATGTGGGCAGTTCCTATAAGCATCTGGACCCGATTATTCCGTGGAATATTGATGAAGAAGATGATGTCTTCGGGTTGTTTGAAGGAATTGGTCTTGAAGACGGATATGTGGTTATGATCGAAAATGGTAATGGTGAAGCTTATGACCCGGTGAAGCACCTCAAGCCGGCAGTGGCACCACTTAATAACTGGTCCAGAACCACTGGCCCGCTCGCTACTACTGACACTCTGGTGGAGCAGTTTGGTTATGTTCGCCCTGATGGCCCCGCTTTTGAACCCTTTGTGCTATCTAATGTGTTTCCGGGACTCCCGAAGAGGACCTCACTGTCGAGGACCTCGACGCGGCCGCCAAGCTTGTACTCCCCTCTTTTGTGAATGAAGTTTCCTCTATTTCCGCTTACTCCTCGGTTGCCAATATTTTAAAAATGATTTAACAAATGAAAATTTAACAACAACTAAAGTTAATCATGAATCTTTAAAAAACATAAGTCAAGATGAAAAAGACTATTTAATCGAGTTAAACAGGTTAGCAAAACAGCGTGGTGAACGAAAATTAGAAGCCTGTGGGGAAAATCTGTCTACCATCAATCTGGGGCTGAATGAAGAAGTCAAAGAAATGAAGATCGGGAGCTTCATACAAGGGCTCACAGGGAACAGCTGATCAGTTTACTCAAAGAATTTGTTGATGTGTTTGCCTGGTCGTATGAAGACATGCTAGGGTTAGATCCGACGATCGTGGAACACCGAATTCCTACCTTTCCTGACGCCAAACCGGTCAAGCAGAAACTACGCAGAATCAAGCCGCAGTGGGCCCTTCAGGTTAAAGCGGAGATCGAGAGGCTGCTACAAGTAGGCTTCATCCGAGTTGTGGAGTATCCCCAATGGTTGTCCAATATGGTCACAGTTGAAAAGGCGAACGGCAAAGTCCGGATATGTGTTGATTTCAGAGACCTCAACAAGGCTTGCCCGAAGGATGATTTCCCGTTACCAAATATTGACATTTTGGTGGACTCGGTTGCAATGCACAAAGTGAAGTCGTTCGTTGATGGAATGGCGGGTTATAACCAAATTAAGATGGCAGTAGAAGATCAAGAGAAAACTTCCTTCATCACCCCGTGGGGGACGTTCTGCTATACTGTGATGCCTTTCGGTCTTAAAAATGCCGGAACCACTTATCAAAGAGGTGCTACGACCCTTTTTCATGACATGATCCACAAAGAGCTTGAAATCTACGTGGATGACATGATTGTGCACTCAGTTGAAGAAGGCGCTCAGCATCTGATTGACCTCAGAAAGTTCTTCGAAAGGTTGCGGAAGTACCACATGAAATTGAATCTTGCTAAATGCACATTCGGTACTGTCCGAGGCAAAGTCTTAGGTTTCTTGGTAACTGAAAAAGGGATTGAAGTCGACCCCGACAAAATAAAGGCCATCACAGAAATGCCTCAACCTCGAACTCAAAAAGAGGTGAAAGGTTTCTTGGGAAGGATTCAATACATTAGCAGATTCATACGACAGTTAACCATGATGTGTGAACCGCTCTTTAAGCTCCTAAAAAAGGACACCGATCGATCATGGGATGAAGAATGCCAGATTGCTTTTGAAAAGGTCAAAGAATACTTGACAAGCCCACCGGTCTTAGCGCTACCTCATTCGTACAAACCCTTACGACTGTACCTAACAGTTACTGATACTGCAGTAGGAGCAATGCTTGCACAAGAAAAAGAGGACTCCTGGGTGGAAAGTGCCATCTATTTTGTTAGCAGAAAGCTACAAGGGAGTGAATTGAACTACTCAGCGTTGGAAAAGGCATGTACCGGTTTGGTTTGGGTCTCGCAGCGATTAAAAATTTTCTGCAATCCTTACCTGTCCAGATTATATCCCGAATGGATCCAGTGAAGTACATCCTCGAAAGGCCAACCATGTCCAATCGAGTGGCCAAGTGGGCTTTTCTCTTAAGCGAGTTTGATATGACTTACGCAACGCCTAAGTCCATTAAAGGAAGGGTGATAGCAGACCAGCTTGCAGATTTGGCTCTTGATCTTGAGCCCGGACCAGAAGCTCAGTTTCCCGATGAAGGGATCTACACTGTTGATTGTTCGGAGAATAAGTGGAAACTCTTCTTTGATGGGGCTGCCAACAAGAGAGGTTTCGGAATTGGAATCTTGCTCATTGATCCAAGTGATGCGCACACGCCCATTGCTATCCGGTTAGACTTCGACTGTTCGAATAACACAGCAGAGTATGAGGCTTGCATCGCCGGCCTGGGAGAAGCATTAAATCGAGGGGTCAAAGAAATTGAAGTGTTCGGGGACTCCGCCTTGATCATCAATCAGGTCGAGGGAAAATGGAAAATCCTGGATCCAAGACTACAGCAGTATCATATTCGACTGGTAGCGCTCACAGAACGCTTCTCAGATATCTCATTCCATTATCTCCCAAGGGACCGAAACAGATTCGCAGATGCATTGGCTACCCTAGCCTCCATCATGGAATTCCCTGCAGATGTTATGGTAAAGACGTTTGTGGTTAGTAAGAGATCAATCCCAGCCTACTGCCTGGATATTGAGCTAGAAAGCGAAGAGAATGAAGAGCCGTGGTATACAGACGTATGGAATGTGCTCAGGAATGGGACCTACCCTCCAGAAAGGGACAAAAGGGCAAGGATTGCAATGCGCAGATGGGCCTCCCAATTTGTGATTTCCGGAGATCAGTTGTACAAAAGGTATCATCACGGACCAAATTTGCTCTGTGTAGATAAGACTGAGGCGAATAGAATCATGGATGAAATCCATGGGGGACTGTGTGGACCCCACATGAATGGGCACATGCTCGCTAAGAAGATAGTGAGGCAAGGGTACTACTGGACCACGATGGAAAAGGATTGTATGATGAAAGTGCGAACCTGTGATCAGTGTCAGCGGTACGCTAGTCTACAACATCTGCCGCCACACGTTCTTTATCAATCAACTGCTCCTTGGCCTTTCTCCACATGGGGGATAGATGTTATTGGTCAGGTCAAACCGAAAGGTTCGGGTGGGCAAGAATACGTGCTCGTAGCTATCGATTACTTCACCAAGTGGGTTGAGGCCGCTGCTTACAAAGTTTTGAATGCCAAGAAGGTAGCCGAGTTCATTCGTACCAACATTTTCTACAGATATGGGGTCCCTTATGAGATGATCTCAGATAATGGAACTCACTTTGAAGGGGAAGTCAACCGATTGCTTGACGAATTCCGGGTGGTCAGACACAAGTCATCCCCCTATCGACCCCAAGCCAATGGAGCGGTAGAAGCGGCGAACAAAACCCTGGAGAACATCATTAGAAAGATGGCTATCACTGGAAAAGATTGGTCCGAGAAGCTGCCTTTAGCCTTGTGGGGATACCGCACATCTGTTCGGACACCGACTGGGGCTACTCCTTATTCACTTGCATATGGCATGGAAGCAGTTCTCCCGATTGAGCTTGAAATCCCCTCTATGAGAGTGCTACTTGAGAATCAAGTGTCTGAAGTTGATTGGTTACAAAGTCGCCATGAAGAGTTAGCATTGCTCGATGAAAAGCGGTTGTTGGCCCTTGAGCACAATCGTGCGTACCAGCGCAGAATTGCCAGAGCATTTAACAAGAAAGTGAAAGACCGCAATATCAAAATGGGAGATCTTGTGCTGCGAGAAAAGCCACCAAGTTATGTCGACCCCGAGGGAAATGGAAGTCTCCGTGGTTGGGCCCCTACATTGTCAAGAAGATACAGTCTGGTGGAGCCGTGTTCCTGCAAACTGAATTTGGAGAAGACCTTGTTCAGCCCTGCAACCTCAGCAAATTGAAGAAGTATTATGCGTAGAAGACGCAGAGATTTGTGTTTCCTATCGAGTCTGAAAAAAAAAAAAAAAAAAGCGCAAAAGACAGCCCCACTAGAGGTGAAAACCCGAAAGGGCAGTTCTAGGTAAAAAACAGGAGGCGCGCAAAATTTCATGTAACTGTGTCGAACTACGTTGACCTGAGCCTCTAAAGAGGAACGTAGGCAACCTTCGGGTCCGGTCATTAAAAGTAAAGAAAGCTTTTTATTCCCCACGTTGAACTTGCAAACATTACATTCAAAAGGAAAAACAAACACAACAAACTTTGAAATAAAAACACATCATCTTGGCGTGGCAACCAAGGATTAAAGCGAAAATAACTGAAACTTTATTCAGGGACTGAGACGATCGAACACGTTCGGATAAGGACCCGTCGAGCTTTCTCCCTTTGATTCTCAGAGTTCGTTGCATCAGGCTGGGTGTTCCTTGAAGTTGAGCCCCGATCATTTCTGCGGCGTCCGGATCGATGACCGCTGCGTGGTTGACTCCCGCCAATCTGATTCTGGAAAACTGTCGGCCCTGTTATCTGGGAATAGTAATCCCCAGACAGAATTTCTGGACCTACGAGCTCCAGTACCAAAGCTGCAATGGTAGCGGTTTCTTCAGCAATTTGAGGGCCCAACCACTCAAGATATTCCAAAGTGGGTTCATAAAATGTGTCCCCTTCACCCCGGCGCCTGCCTCGACCGATGTGTGCACCATTCTGATACCAAACCTCTTTGATCAAGTTGCATATGTTGGTACTCACCGGCAAATTATCTGTGATGGGAAGGTCAGAAAAGGGGATCCCTTGGACTTGTCCGAACTGGCGAGCCACCCGTTGGCCCAAGTAGAAAGTGGTGGAGCGAAGCCCAGCCAGCCAGATGAAGGAATGACTCGCACTCGTAATGAGATACCTGCTCAAACCCCAATGCGGAGGCACCCACGTGATGTCTGCCGATGTGATCCGCCAAAAGTGTCCAACCCACTCCTTGACGGTAGTGCAGTTTTGCCTGTATAAACCTCGCCTTGGAAGCATAGAAGGGGTATAGTCTGGATTCGACACCGGCCGAATGATCTTGAGATGCTCCTGAAGCCAGATCTGCAATAGAATGGGGCTGCCCGACGTGAAAGCATCACCTCTGGGATAGTAGCCGTCCAGCCCATGCAAAGTCTCAGCCAAGAGGACAGTCATCACGTTGCCGGCACCACGCTTGCAAGAATCAACGATGTCCACCATCCTTGAGTCGATGAAGCCATCGTAAGAAACGAAAAACATCTCTGCAAATAGGCACATAACCAAGGCAAAGTCCCTACGGTCGGAGTACACCGGGTTATGAGGGTCAGCCTCGCCAAAGAGTTCGGGGAAGCAAGTAATGTCAAGGTGGGTCCCATGAAGGAGAACCCTTGAGAAGTCAATATCAAAGCCGAAGGTTTCAATGAGCCACCGAGCAGGTGTCCTGCGGGAAGTGGGCACCATGGCCTCGCCGTAAATGGTATTGCCTGTAATGGCGCAGAATTCCTCAAAGGTGGGACACAGTTCGTCTTGATTGAAATTGAACAAGTGGGTCCGGGTTGACCAGAAAACAGAAGCACCGCGGATCATCTCCCACTGAATGGGAAGCTTCCTCAGAGTAAAGAGCAACTTGAAATGATAGTTTTCTTCTAGCACCGCTCGTACATTATTTGGGTATGAATTCACCCAGCAGTCGAGTCCTACCCGGTATTCTTCGATGTTAACCAGGGTTTGGCCAAGATTAGCCATTTTAGAAGGGAAATGAGCTAAAGGATGCAAAGCAGGAAAGAAGGAGAAGTTGGTTGGTGTGAGAAATAAGAAGAGCTCCCCCTCCCCTTTTATAACCTCCCAAAAACTCGGCCTAAATCATCAGTATTCCAAAAGGGGTTGTCTCCCCGTCCCCCCTAGCCAAAAGCAAGGTTCGAAAAGTCAAAAACCCAGCAGAAGGTGTCAGTCGTCCGTACGGCGGCTCTTAGAAAAGCTGACATTTTCCTTGTCCTCATCCCTAGGCATTGAACCTTGTCCCCTTTATCATGAATATAACCGCAGCCGCCCTCTGAAATCCGGGCTTGATTCAGTGTTGGTCATTAATCGCGAGTCGGTGTCATTTAAAAAAAAAAAAAAAGAGTATCCGGAATTTCAGAATAAAAGAAAGATTGTGTTCGGTCAGAATAATCCAATTTTTATCTGTGTGAATCACATCTGCCACTGCATGCAAAGCTAACTTGCAGATCAACGGACGAAGCCGATCCTGTTATCCCTCCCAATAGCAAAAAAGAATCAGTCGGGGTTAAAACAGCACCAGTGGATCACACAAAGCGGTGGTCTCTCGCTTAAAAAAGTACAAAAATCTCATCACACAGCAAAAACAAAGGCATAAGAATCTGGACGGCGCAGAATGCAGCGTATCCTTGATTTTAGTTTGTGTACATAAATGGCTTCAGTTGTTTATTGCCCTCAGTTTTCTCGAAAGATCGGGATTACTTCCCCCGAACTGCGCAACGTCGTAGGTCCCCCTTTTGAAAAGATATGTTGTTCCATCTTGGTCTTCTCCGGCGCCCGAGATTACCTCCCCGAACTGCGCAACGTCGTACGTTCTCCCTTCATGATTTCCATCCCTTTGCAAAGAGAGATCAAATCTCAATGCACCCTTTACTCGGATTGTACCTTGCGTCAACCCTTGAGTCGTGTTGGTCTTAAACCTTCTCTTAATTGTTCGAGTCGGTTCTAATCAGAACTACGACTCGACTTGATTCCCACGGCGGGATACGTAGGCAGTTCACAACGTTGGACTCAGTCGCCAATTCTCGCAATTTGTTGGTCAAATACCAACCCCCCAGCAAAGAGACTTCGCTTCTCAATGCAACTCCCCAGCAATGCTATGTTGTTCCACCCTGGTCTTCTCGGGCGCCCGAGATTACCTCCCCCGAACTGCGCAACGTCGTAAGTTCCCCAGTTGAAGTTATGTTATTCCACCTTGGTCATCTCGGGGGCCCGAGTTGTACCTCCCCAGAACTACGCCGTGATTTGATTCCCGCAAGGGATACGTAGGCAGCTTACCTTGGTGAGCTCAGTCGCCCATTCTCATAACCATGTCTCAATGCCAACCCCCATCCCCAGCAAAGAGATATCGCATCTCAATGCTACCCCCTGCTTTAAATTTTAATAAACCTGAACTACGTTTGGTCTGATTCTCGAGAGAGATACGTAAGTAAACCGGGAAACCGGAACCGACCATTGTCTGTGTTTGATTGATAGTTTGAGTTAGAACTACGGAGGCTTGATTCTCGAAAGAGATACGTAGGAAGTCCTACCTTGGACCCAGCCGTTACACCCTAGATGAGATCGAGTGTCTCTTAGTGAATCGTAGAATCCCCTTTAACCAGGAGATTCGACGAGGGGCCCTGTAGATACCCTGATCTCGCACCCCTAAAAACCCACCTTGAATCGGTCTAAACCCAAAAATTGACCTAAAACCCTCGATTTGGCTGTGCGGGACTGCCGTGAGCCTTATCGGTGCATCGAATGGATAAACGGACTTCAAATTCATGATCAGAGCGAAAAAACGTGCAAACATGCAAAAATTTCGTTTTTCGAGGTGCGGTACCGGAAACGGGGCCCGCAACCCCCCGAACTGCTCGCTGTTATCCATTCTGTGCATTAAAAATATATTATTACCTTTCCTTGCTAATTGACATATTTCAGATATACCGGCGTGACCACAAAATTATTCCAAGCAACTTTCATGTTGGGCCCGCGGACAACCGGGACACCGGAGCACGCACGACGGAGCGGAAAGCCGGAGCCGGAAAGATGGTTATCCAAATTGGAAAATATCTCAAAATATCTTATCAACTGGTCAAGAAGAGCAAAAAATATATTATTGTCGTTCCTTGCTCATAAAAATATTTCAGATATACCGGCCTGACCAGAAAAATATTCCGAGTAACTTTCATGTTTGACTCGCGGACAACCGGGACACCGGAGGCGCGCACAATGGAGCAGTTACGGAGCGAAAAGCCGGAGCCGGAAAGATGGTTATCCAAATTGGAAAATATCTCAAAATATCTTATCAATTGGTCAAGAAGAGGAATAAATATATTATTGTCGTTCCTAGCTCATAAAAATATTTCAGATATACCGGCCTGACCAGAAAAATATTCCGAGCAACTTTCATGTTGGACTCGCGGACAACCGGGACACCGGAGACGCGCACAACGGAACAGTTGCGGTGCGGAAAGCCGGAACAGAGATAAGGAAGATGACTTTAAGCCTTAGTCAAGAAGGATAGATGATGAATCACCAATTTACAACCTCCCCCCTCCAAGTTACAACCAATTTACCACCTCCCTCCTCCTAATTACACCACTCTCATCCATTTCAAAAAGAGAGACACACAAAAAAAAAAAAAAACCCTACCATCCTCCACTCTCATTCTCTCTCAACAAGAACACCACCACCACACCACCACTCATACACCACCCCTACACCACCCATAAATCACCAAACAAACCACAAAAAACACATCAAAGCCAAAACTTTGATCAAACACAAAGCAAAAAGAAAAGAAAAAGTCTTCCCTTGGTTGACAAAGGGAGCACCCATAATCTCAAAAGCTAGGTAAAACTCTATGTAAACCTTGGCTCTTTAGATATGTAAGCAATATTGGGAGTGGTTTGGAACCTAGTCAAATAATGACTAGGTTTCCTTCATCTTCCATGTTTTTTTTTAGCTTTGTAAAGCTTTGTTTATGTATATAAATGATGATCATGTGATGCTAATACTCAGTTTATTATGTATATATATGTTCATAATAGTCATAATATTCATATGCTTTAATTTGTGTATGAAAATCTTCATGTTTCTCTCAAAGGGCGTAAATCTGCCCTCTTTGGCTTTCCTTCATGATCATGCATGTGAAAATCATTATTTGTTGAGAAATAGCTCTTGGATAATGTTGTTAACATGTTAAATATCAAAGTCCTTGAGTTTCATGCCTTGGTTTGAAGATATAGTAGTGTTTTGAGGTCTATAATCATGCCTCATATAATCAGTTTTTACTTTCTGTATAGAGTCTTGATTTTGATGAGCTTGTAAATCCATCTTAGAATGGTTTTCTGGTTTATGTAAAAGAACAAAAGTTGTTCATAACATGTTGAAATATATGATCCTAAAGTTTCATGTTCATATTCCATGCCTAGATCATATGTTAATGCATAAATTTGGGTCTCAGTGATTCTGAGTTGTTTATTCACTGTGATACCTTTCAGTGTTCTTGGGCTTCAAACTTGATGAAAAATAATTTTCTGGACAAATATCAAAACATGGATTTTGTTCTACACGAACTCAGGATGATTATCATATTTTTTATACATTTTTTGGATCACTGTAAGTTCTCCTTTCAAACATATGTTTCAAACTCAAAAATTCAGATTCTGCACTTCCAGTTTCTGACATTGAAATGTCAGAAACCTTTTGAACCACTAAAACTCATCCTATGAACTCCAAATTTTGGGATCTTCATTTTTTATTCGTGGTATTCAACTTTTGTTCTTTGGGTTTGTCATATTCCCAAGATAAGATGGTGAAAATTGGTGATAAACATGCTAAGGTTTCTGTTTGCCTTTTCTGGGCTGAATTTTGTGATCAACTTTATTGCATGTGTTTGGGGCCTAAACTTGGTCCAAAAAGTCTACAAAAACTCCCTTGTGATCCCTAGTATTCATGGATTAACCCCCAATTTTTAGTTTTGGAATCGGATTGATTTTAGGACAGGTACGACGGCTCGGGGACGGAAAGTGTCACCGAAATCAACAAAAGCACCGTCGAGGATATTTATTATTATTTGTGGGATTTGTCTCCCCTATTTTTTGTATATGTGTAATTGTGTAATCTCCCCTCCCGTGGATGTATTATTGCTTGATATGATCAAAACCATTCTTGAAAACCAATCGGGGAATCCACTCAAACCGAGTTCCCGGTTGTGAATAAAAATGAAACTTCCTAGAATAGGAAGACTTCCATATATATTTCATCACCATTTTTTGGTAGGGCATAAAATCCAAATTAAAAGGAATAAAATTGAATATAAGTGGCACGCATATAGAGACCATCACAGGCGAGAAGAGTGCCTAACCCCTTCTCTTCTCGTAACTTAGCCCCCGAACCCATTTTCTCAAAAAAGGTTTTTTCTTCATTTTTCCTAAAATCAAAATGAGGTGGCGACTCTTGAAATCAAATCACAGCATCAAGAGGAAACCATTGTGTGAGAACCGAGCGCATTTCCAAAAGCGCATCAGCACGAGACGGGTGCGAACCGCTTTCACGGGCGGTCATTTCGCGGTGATCCGATCATCTCGGGCGCGGGCTCTCACAGGTATTCTTGTCGATCAATCGAATACGAGCTCTTGCTGCTAGGATGATTATTGTTTTATAGTTACGTCTTTCACGAGTTAACTGCGACGAACTACAAATTTGATCGGGCCTGCGATTTCTGATTGTTGTTCAATGCCGCTCGAAGCCCCATTGACAATAGTTGGTATTCGAGTGTGAGGTGCTATCTGCCTCCATTTTCTTGTAGCTCATATTGCTCGGCACGTCCCTGTTAGAGCCTGTCTCGGGTAGAAAGGTCAGTTTTTAATGAGATGATGAAGGCTGCCTTGGGTGTGTTTACCAATGCTCGCATGAGTAACAAAACTGGGCTAGAGTGTCGCAGACGAGCAGGTGCGGGAATCCATGGAGCTTCCTTCTACTTCGCTAGCTACTCTCTAGTAGCCATAGTTATCTCATGGTGGTGCAGCCATCTCGGGGTTCCTTCTCTTCATTTATCGTTTACCCAATCACTTAAAAAATTTCATTCTTCTTTGGATGGGACTTTGAGTCCGGCTTTCTCACAGAATTCCCTTTTCGGATGAACAATATTTCTGTTGTTTTCTCATGCCGTACGAGCAATTCAAAGCCTTAACGCCTCATTATGAGTTCATTTGAGGTCATGAGTATGCCTGCTAGTTTGAGCCCGGGTGTGCAATTGAGCTTTACCATTGGGAATGGCGTGTTACTGATTGTGAGTAGCTAACTAAGGAGTTTATTAATCTATGCTTGCAACCGTCAGCAGAATGATTCTTTGTCTGCAATCAATTTCTTCATCAAGCTTGTTGGTGGCGCGACCGTCGGACCGAAATCGAAAACTATGAGCAACTGGGTTTGATGATCATGACTTCGCTTTTGTTGCCATTGATGACGACCTTGCAGGAGGAGCTACTGAGTTTTTTTCAACACCATCTGCTTCTTTTATACAAATTGTCTTTACTCGGATTTTTGCTTTTACGAGCTGCTGATTTACGTACTCGAACTGCGACTAAGCTTCCTTGCAAACTTGTTCGGTCGTTCACCTAAGAAAATTTAATCACCGCTCATAATGTTTTCTTGCCCATTTGTTATGTGCACAGGTGGTTTAGTTTGTGCGAGCTGTCTCTCGATTGCTCGTTATTTAGACGGGGCTTTGATGTTCGTACTAGCAGACTTGGTGGCGACACGAGCTCTTTAGACTACTTGAGGTCGGTCTATTTTGATCGACAAAGATGTGAGCGGCTCGGCTAATTTTTTAGATAGGATTGTCTTGATGAGTAGGGTGCAAGCATTTCAAATATTATTTGGAGTGCAGGTAGGTTAACCTGCTTGAGCCAGCATGGGCAAGTTTTGTTTGACTGCTTACTTTTCAATGCTGCTAGCATAGTAATCCGTCGCTCCACCACTGTTCAAGAGAAGTCCTCAATGAGCATCTAGTAATTTTCAGTAGGTCGGCTCCTTTTCATGAAGCTTGTTTATGTAGGCTGCTCGATTACTCGTTGTTTTGAGCTTTTGATTCTTTTGTTGTCGAACTTATGCTTCTGAATTTGATTGATATTTTGACTGCCCAGGTCAAACGTTTTGATTAGCAAAGATTTGCATTATTTTGGTCGAGTTGTCGGCCGTAATCAACTTTGTTTGGCATGCATGAAGCTGCTGATCAGTTTTCGCAGCTTGCTACCCAGAGACCAAGCGGTTCGTGAAGGCTGATTTCATGTTCTTCCTCGCCGCTCGTCGAGTCGGGATATATATTGTTCTGTGTCGTTCTCGTTAGATGTTCAATGTTTGTTTGCTCATATGGGTAATGAGTGAGAGCTCGCGGGCTGTGAAAAAATGCGTTGCTCGGCTACTCTGAGAATGTGACTTCTGCTTGTCTTGCAATGAAGTGGGTTTCTCACCATCTTGTTTGTAAGTCTGATTAGTGTGCAACGGCCTGGAAGAAGGGTGTTTTGGTGTTGGTGCCCTAGGCACGTTTGTTAAACGTTGTATAAGTTATCATTTTATTCATAATAATAAAGAGATAATAAGATTATTATTATGGCTCGTGTTTGCTTATAATAATCTCCGTCCCTAGAGCTCGTTAAGCACTAGTATAAAGGCTAAATGATCATGGGATGATCATGGTAAATTTATGGGTACTTGTTTGGAACAAGGTACTGGACATGACCCGCGGTATGAGATTTATGTCATGGTCGATGTCATATATAAATCTCATATTAGTTATGTCATTTGAATCCTTAGGCATGAAGTTATTATAGTCTTCCACTTGATGAAGATTATGTTTGACATATTCAAACGCTGCCTTAACACGGTAGTTATAAAGTGTATGATTGGCATGATTGGATTCACGTAGGGAAGAATAATAAACTAAATGGATTTGTCCCTCTTCGGAGAGATGTCAAGCTTGGGCCCCTCGAAGGAATGATGTTGGTGAAATGTTTGGCCAAACTCAAATGGATTGATTGGATCAATGTCATTTGGATTATCAACATATTCGGGATCGAGAAAAGTATTGAACAATACAAGTTGACTTGTTGACCATGACTTGTGTTCAATGACATCGTGGACAAAGGGATTATGACATGTTCTAAAAGGAATGCGAACTTGTATCTAGTTACACTATTTGGGTAGGTATGACGGTTTGCTAGAACCTAATCATATCTTATGGGTTCATGTTTGAACCCATTGCCAACTTAGTGTAATCCTAGAGGGTCACACACAAATAGAACGAATTGTAAAGGACTAAACGGGAATTATGGAAAAATATCAGTGTTTGGCTCTGGCACGGTCGTGCGCCTTAAAATGGCACGGTCGTGCCATAAATCCAAACCAAGGCAAACCTGTCGACATGATTGGCACGACCGTGCCAAATTACCAAGCACGACCGTGCCGAAAATGGGCGGCTGGGGAATTCGCGCGGACTAGATGGCACGACCATGCCAGATTGTAGGGCACGACCGTGCCAGTCAAGTCGGCCAGAATTCCTTGTTGCCTAATTTGGTGATGGGATTTAGGTTTCCTAAGTCCTTAAGGGTTAAGGATTATGACCTATTTAAGGATCCTTTTTACAGCCATTAGACATGTTGTTGTGAGTGCCTCCATAAGGTTTTGAGAGGTTATTTTCTTGTTCTAAGATCCCAAAAGTGAAGAACAAGAATATTCATAATTCCATATAGTTCTTACAATTGTGAAAGCGTGTTTCATAATTTGGTCTAGCAACCAAGATCAAGTGTTCTTGATATTCGTTCGTGGTGTGGATACCGCTAGAGGGTGAAACTTATCATCTTCATAAGTTCGTGATTCTTGCTTTGTTCGTGATCAAGATTTCAAGCCTCCATCGAATTCAAGGTTGCAAAATCAAAGGCATCAAGGGTTAGTATTCTAGTATTCATTATGTTGTATTTGACTTAATCATATGAATGGATCTATGGGCTTTGGGTTTCATAAATTTTAAATGCTTAATTCCGCTGCGCATGTTACTTCGAAACCCAACAGTGGTATCAGAGCCCCGTTCATGTTGATTATTTTAATACATAATCATGTTGTGTGTATATAATTGTTTATGTGCCTAGCATGATTTGAATATTGGGATTATGATGTTTATGTGGTCTATGCGTTTTATGTGGTTTATTGTTTTATAAACTTTAATCGCACTGTTCAATCGCAATTAAAATTATGGTGGATTTAAAATTGTTTGGATTATCAATTTTTGATTGGATCAAAGTTTTGATATTCTAGGGATTCAAGAATAAATCGTTTATTCAAGGTTTTGATGATCATGGTGATTGGATCACCAAGAACACCAAATCCTAATTGAATCGGGAAAAACAATTTTGAAATAAATTTTGGGTGTGGATCTTGGGTTTAAATCTCCTATTTGTTTTAGTCTTGTGATTCTAAGATTAGTTCAAGGTTTGGATGGCTAATCTACGTTCATCGAGATTGTGTTTCCCAAACTTGATCGCAATCAAGGTTTCAAAGATAAAACGAAATTAGAATTATGAAGAGTTCATAATTGCTAAAATTAAGAAACAAAGTTCTTGATTCAATGATTGGAGATCCATGTGGAATTGTGAATGCAATTGGCCTACGTTAATCGAGACCATCTATTGCTTAGTTTCGGCCACATGGACTACTTTCTTGGTTTCTTGAATTAGTGCGGAATTGTGGTTGCCTAATGGCTTAGTTCGGCCGCACTTCTTGTTGTCTTGATTTGGAGATGATAGCCAAGGTTCAAAGAGTCTCATCCTCATAATTATAGAGAAACTAATGACACATAAATATTATGCTTAAATTAATGATTATTAATTTAGTGGCTAAACTTGATGCGTAACATGTTTATCTTATGTGCTCATAAATGTGTTGTATGCTATATGATAATAAACCTTCAAGAAAGTTTTAAGTCCCTTTTGCCATGCTATGATTAAAACACTTGCTAGTATATGAGTAATTTCAATGTAGTTTTCGCCCTAGCGAGGTGCATTAACTTTATTTATGTATGAGCAAGATAGATAATGTGGGCACGCCCTAGCGAGGCACATTAACTATACGTTTAAAATGGTTGGACTTAACAAGGCGTCAAAACAGTTTTGGGCCTAGGCAAATATGAGATTAAACATGCTTTTGAAATTAGATCCCTAAGAATCATATTGGAAATGATTGACAAGAAATTGTCTACCTAATTAATTTGATTTTGTGTAATCCGCCTCCGCGGACTTGAAATTAAATTAAAGATGGATCTTAGCCTAATTTAAAAGAATCTCAGAAAAAGGATCTAAGAGTCATATTGGATATGATTGACAGGGTTGTCTACCTAATTAGTTTGGTTTTGTGTAATCCGCCATAGCGGACTTAAAATCAAATTAAAGTTGGATCTTAGCCCATTTAAATTATATTATACATTGGATGTATAAGAAGGTTATATAATTTAGTGGGAGTATTTTTGGAAAATACATTATTTATCTCTTTAATGAGATTGGTACTTGTAAAATTTTGGAAATTTTGCATAAGTTGTAGATGACAACTAAAATCGTTGCGATTAATCCTTGTTAAGGATAAAGCTTCAAAAGAATGGTACAAACTTCATGGATTGGATCCTGAGCTTAAGAATGGTTCTAAGGCAAGAAGATGGGTTGTACATTCTTGATGGGCCTATTCCTAAAGAACCCAAATCCGGAATAGACAATCACAAGAATCATGAGTATGATTCTAGGAATGTGAGTTGTCTCAAGCTCACGATTATGTTCTTAAAACTTCAACAAAGTTTGAAACTTTGGAAACCTATTAGATAGGCGTAGAGTTGAGTTACATGTTTCAAAGAGCAATCTAGGCAAGAAAGGTATAAAACTATTATTACATTCACTTCATGCAAAAGGAGTAAAAGGCAATAAGTGGAACCTCACATGCTTAAGATAAAGGCTACGTAGAGCATCTTGAGAAACTTGATTGTCCAATTGGATTGGAGCAAGCCATTGATCTCATTCTTGATTCATTGTTTAAGTGTTATGATCACTTAGTGATGGACTATAACATGCTTAAAATGAATAAGAATTTCTTCGAGTTGCATTAACATGCTGAGAAACTGCGAAGATGAAGATATTGGAGAATGGTTCTCCAGAGCTCATGGTTCATAATGGAAAAGGGTCAAATGCCAAAAGAAAGGTAAGACAAGGGTTGTCAAAACCTAAAACTATAATTGATGCAATTTGGTAAAATGGTAATTGGATTGACCATTTAAAATTGTAGTCAAAAGGTAAGACAAGAGTTGTCAAACCTAAAGGAAATAATTATGGTTATAATAATAACTCTAAATTGATGCAATTTGGTAATGTGGCAATTGGATTGACCATTTAGAATTGTAGTCAAAATTCTGGATGATCAATAAAAAGAATGGTAGTGGGACTACCACTTGAGAATTTTATGTTATAAATTATTCTTTCTAAATTTAATTATTGGGTATTGGATACCAGAATAATTAGTAAGATGAAAGACTACTTATAGTAAAGTTTTATCTACAAACAGTAATGATGCAATTGTTGCAACATTGTTCGTAGAACACTTGTAAAGTGACTTTACTGATGAAGTAGAAAACATTATTTTGTTATAAGATAATGAAGGATATTAATTTCTTATTTGGAATAAGAAAAGTGCTTTATTTATTATGATTTACTTCATTGTGTTATCATATAAATAAATCTTATATCCTAAATCTTGAAGAACAAAGTAATAAAGACTATAACATAAGTAATTAAAATTCTTTATGCATTATTGTTTTGATCAAATAAATGGGAAAAGCATATCTAAAATTCCATGGGACGGAGTTTTAAGTCATATGATTTGGAATCACATGATTTATGCAAATCTTATTTACTTGGACCAAGACATCTTTTACTATGATTAGTAAAGGCTAATATCTTAGTCGACCTGATACATTTTGATGTATATGGTGCATTAAGAAGCAATGCTAAAAGATAATTTTGGTTATACTTGGTAAAACTATTCAAAGATTCTGATTGGTTCATGATGATGAATAATTTAACCAAGAATTTGACAGTCATCATTAAAGTTGTGAAATGGTTTCACAAATTAACTTCACTAAGAACACCATTCTAAATGATGTGTCTACGTGGAAGTACAAGAACCTTATTGGATATGGTTCATTAGATGATAAAGTCAAATTGATTTTTCATTATTAATTTTGGGGTTATGTATTACAAACCGCTATAACTACACTAATTTGAGTTCCATCAAAAGAGGTTAAATGGTGAAAGAAAACTCGGTTTGTCTTTCATAAAGATTTAAGATGATGAGACCTTTTGGAAAGGAGCTGTCTGGGACACACTCACATTTAAATCTAATAAATATATTTTCATGGGATATCCTAAGGAAACTTGAGGATAAAATTTTACTCATAAGAAACAAATGGTTTGTTGATTATGATGATGCTTTTCTAGATAAATGGCTTATCTCTAAAAAAATCAGTGGGAGTAAAATATATCTCTAATGGTTCGAGACCTAGAAAATTAGTATTTAACCTATGATGGAAGTTGAAAAAGTTTTCACAAAGAGTTGTGAAAATCCGTTCAAGATATACAAGTACTTGCACACATGATAAAATACAATCTATTAGAAGAAATATTGGATATTTCGAAATAGAAAGTATTGAGGTAAAGTTCATTTAGAATGAAGTATTTACCACCTATCAAAGATGCAATATCAACTCCACATTTAGATTAATGGCTTGGAGTCATAAAATCTAAAAGGCAATTCATGTATAATAATCAAGTTTGGAACTTGATCATTCTAACCTAAGGTGTAAAAACCAAAGGAGATGAATGACTTTTCTTGGAGAAAAACTTACATGGGTAGCAAAAAACTTATTAGAATTTTCATAGTCTCATGTTCATATTTGGAATATGAAATTTGACAAAATGATGTCAAAACAAGTGTTCCTTAACGGGAACTCACTTAAGGATGTATTGGATACAACCTAAAGGTTTTGATAGTCAAAGAAAATTCTAATAAAGTATGTAAGTTGCGGAAATCCATTGGATGGATTGAAGCAAGTTTATGGGAGTTGGAATCTCCGTTTTGAAGATTCAAATAGTTTGGTTTCATCAAGAACGAAGAAGAACCTTGTATACACAAGAAGATTAGTGGGAGCATAGTGCTATTCCTTATTTTATATGTGGATGACATATTGCTCATTGGAAACGACATTCCTACACTTTAATCTGTAAAGATTTGGTTAAGAAAGTGTTTCGCAATGAAGAATATGGATAAAGCCGCATAAGTCATTGGCATTAAGATCTATAGAGATAGATCAAGGAAGCTAAATGGTTTAAAGCCAATGTACATACATTGACAAAGTCATAAGAAGATTCCGCAAGGAAAATTCTAAGAGAAGACATTTGTCAGTGATTACATGGAGTTTCTCTAAGCAAGACTCAATGTCCTAAAGACAAAAGATGAGCATGAGAAAATGAATGAGATGCCATTTGCTTCGGCAATTGGATCCATGATGCCATGATAAGTACTAAGCCGGATATATCTAATGCTTGGAGCATGACGAGTAGATATTAATCCGACAACCGGTGAGAGTCACTGGATGGCTATGAAACAATTCTTAAAGCACTTTAGAAGGACTAAAGATTTGTTTTGATCTATGGAGGGATGGAAGATGATCTCGTCGTATATGGGTACACGGATGCATACTTCCAAACTGACAAAGATAATAGAAAAATCGCAATCGAGTTTTATAACTAATGGTGAAGATGTAAGTTGGAATGGTTCCAAGCAGAGTACAGTCACTAATTCTACGACTAAAACTAAGTATATCGCTGCATAGGATGCTGCAAAGGAAGTTGTTTGGATTAAGAAGTTCATTTGTGAACTTAAGATGGTTCCTAGTATTGCTAATACAATAGACCATATTAGTGATAATAGTGGTGCTATTGATCAAGCAAAGGAACCAAGGGCACATCCTGAATCCAAACACATACTTAGGCGTTCTCTTATCGTTCGAGAAATCGTTGATAAGGGAGACGTACATATATGCAAAATACCTACTAATGATAACGTTACGGACACACTAAACAATGGGACTTCCACAAGCTAAGACATGATGGTCATGTTAGGTCCATGGGTATTGGATACCTAGGGAATTGGGCCTAGGGCAAGTGGGAGATTGTTGGTGTTGGTGCCCTAGGCACGTTTGTTAAACGTTGTATAAGTTATCATTTTATTCATAATAATAAAGAGATAATAAGATTATTATTATGGCTCGTGTTTGCTTATAATAATCTCCGTCCCTAGAGCTCGTTAAGCACTAGTATAAAGGCTAAATGATCATGGGATGATCATGGTAGATTTATGGGTACTTGTTTGGAACAAGGTACTGGACATGACCCGCGGTATGAGATTTATGTCATGGTCGATGTCATATATAAATCTCATATTAGTTATGTCATTTGAATCCTTAGGCATGAAGTTATTATAGTCTTCCACTTGATGAAGATTATGTTGACATATTCAAACGCTGCCTTAACACGGTAGTTATAAAGTGTATGATTGGCATGATTGGATTCACGTAGGGAAGAATAATAAGCTAAATGGATTTGTCCCTCTTCGGAGAGATGTCAAGCTTGGGCCCCTCGAAGGAATGATGTTGGTGAAATGTTTGGCCAAACTCAAATGGATTGATTGGATCAATGTCATTTGGATTATCAACATATTCGGGATCGAGAAAAGTATTGAACAATACAAGTTGACTTGTTGACCATGACTTGTGTTCAATGACATCGTGGACAAAGGGATTATGACATGTTCTAAAAGGAATGCGAACTTGTATCTAGTTACACTATTTGGGTAGGTATGACGGTTTGCTAGAACCTAATCATATCTTATGGGTTCATGTTTGAACCCATTGCCAACTTAGTGTAATCCTAGAGGGTCACACACAAATAGAACGAATCGTAAAGGACTAAATGAGAATTATGGAAAAATATCAGTGTTTGGCTCTGGCACGGTCGTGCGCCTTAAAATGGCACGGTCGTGCCATAAATCCAAACCAAGGCAAACCTGTCGACATGATTGGCACGACCGTGCCAAATTACCAAGCACGACCGTGCCGAAAATGGGCGGCTGGGGAATTCGCGCGGACTAGATGGCACGACCGTGCCAGATTGTAGGGCACGACCGTGCCAGTCAAGTCGGCCAGAATTCCTTGTTGCCTAATTTGGTGATGGGATTTAGGTTTCCTAAGTCCTTAAGGGTTAAGGATTAGGACTTATTTAAGGATCCTTTTTACAGCCATTAGACATGTTGTGAGTGCCTCCATAAGGTTTTGAGAGGTTATTTTCTTGTTCTAAGATCCCAAAAGTGAAGAACAAGAATATTCATAATTCCATATAGTTCTTACAATTGTGAAAACGTGTTTCATAATTTGGTCTAGCAACCAAGATCAAGTGTTCTTGATATTCGTTCGTGGTGTGGATACCGCTAGAGGGTGAAACTTATCATCTTCATAAGTTCGTGATTCTTGCTTTGTTCGTGATCAAGATTTCAAGCCTCCATCGAATTCAAGGTTGCAAAATCAAAGGCATCAAGGGTTAGTATTCTAGTATTCATTATGTTGTATTTGACTTAATCATATGAATGGATCTATGGGCTTTGGGTTTCATAAATTTTAAATGCTTAATTCCGCTGCGCATGTTACTTCGAAACCCAACAGGGTGTCCGTTATGGTGAGGTAGAACTAGTCATGCCAGTGCTTTTCTAGTGAAGGTTTAGCCTTGCAGAACAGCGAAAGGACATATACATGCATACATGGGAGAGTCATGAAGCAAATTAGTGAAAATATAAATGCCCCACGTGTATATATTACACAGTATACTAGTTTGGTTGCATGACATAGTTGAAACTGTCTCCCTCAAGCAAAGTGTATCCTGGGAAACTATTAAATCATGAAGGGTGCTCTAGATTTTTTTATCATGCTTGATTTACATATATTCACTGTCTTTATTTTGTTTAGTGTATTCCCACACATATACTATGCTAGTTGGGTTAGGTTAAAGTATTATAAAATTACCAACAAAAGGTGTTCAAGGCAGGAGACTAGATTATTTACTTAATGAACATGTTATCTGGAGGTGAATGGTCTAATAACCATTGTCAGGTTCCTTATTAAGAGAAATAATCATTTTTTTTGTTCAAGTTACTTTACCACAAATAAAAACATTATTCCATGTAATCTGTAAGTATAGGCAGCAGATTGCCCGTTTTATGAGTTTCTCGCCCTTGCCCCTGCCCCATCTGATCTAAATTGCGTTTGCATGTTTGACGGCAATTAAGGTAGCCAAGGTTATCTGAAATAGATGATGAGAGGCATGTATTAGTGCAGGAATTCTGGTGGTGCTGGCATCATGTTCTTTTAGAAGGAGCCCATTATAACGTGAAGCAACATTATAGATCTATGCTTTTTCCATAGGCCATAACATCCTTGGAATTTAACTTTAACAGAAGGCTTGACCAAGGTCTCTGATATCCAGCTTCCTTTTTATTTTATTTTTTTTCCCACTTGTGCTTCAAGAACCAAAATAATTCTTGTGGTTTTGAATCGTCAATTTGATATTTCCAGAGAACAGTTGGAGGGTTTCCATTGTCGTTGTCTGTGTAGATCTGAGTTTTCCAATATCGTAAGTCATCGTCCTTGTTCATCGTGTCCTCGTTCCCGGCAAATGAACCAAACTGATGATGCATAAAAAGTGCGGTACCGGGGTGTAAGAAAACTTTTATACTGTATGGATTTAACATAACAACTTTAAATGCGAACTTTAATTAAAATCCATTACAATCTTTAATTGCCCAAGACCTTAGAACACATAATAAATCAATACGATAAATAATTTACTGCAAAGAAAAAATTAAAGTCAAACCTCCGTCCACGCTAATCTTTATAATAATGGTATTTTCTTTCTTAGCCTTTCCCTTTATTTTCTCTCTATGGCCAGAGGTGTTCTTTTTCCATCTTTTCTCTTTTCTTAGTTTTCTTGAGAAAACCCTTTATCTATCTCTCTTTCTCTTCGCAGTAATGCAAGTGAGTAATATTACTCACTTTAATATTAGTTTGAGCCAAATGCTATCCATACTGAGAAAGAGAGATATCAGATTTTTATACTCACATATTTTCTTTTTGGCCCCAAGTCATGTCAAGACAGTCAATGGAGTAGCCTTAAATGTTTGGATGACTCACACCCTACACACACGTGGAAGCTAAACATGCATGCCACTATATTGATTTCTTGATCCATTTGCATGACTTGTTAATATGAGTAGTTATCCTTACTATTTTATTTGTTATCAATAAATAAAGACAAAAACTTGTATGAGAACACTCCAACCCGTCTCACCCTCATTTTTTTGACCCATTACCCGACCCACAACCCTGCTCCAGGACCCATGGGGGGACCCTGCCACGTGGCAGCCCCTCATTGGCCCAAAAAAAAAAAAAAAAATTTTTTTTTTTTTTTTTTTTTTTTTTTTTTGCTTTTTTTTTTTTTGGTTTTTTTCGGTTTGTGAAAAGTAATAGTTACCATCTCTTAAAGTAATAGTTACCATCTCTTAAAGTAATAGTGTTATTCCTATGTTTTCTTCGTTTGCCAAAAGTAATACTTATTATAACTAAAATGTAACAAACGTGTTATTTATATGTAATAGTATTTGTAAATAATTGTAATACATATGTATAGATATCTATTTGTTTTCAAACAATAAGTTACAATGGGGTCAAATTTATCATGATACATGTAAAAGTATTACATTATCTATAGAAATCTGTTTCAATTTCGTCAATCAAAGTGTTACATTTATTTGTATAAACTTACTATTACATTCATATACATAAGTTATTACTTTTCAAATGGGTAAAAACGAGCTTTTGTTTTTTTAAAACAAGTATTACGTTTACTTATGAACAATGTTACTTTAAGAGATGCTAACTATTATTTTTTTGCTAAACCACTGAAAAGCCGAAAAAAAAATATAAAAACTCAAAAAAAACCAAAAAAAATAAAAATAAATAAAATAAAAAAAATCGGCCAATGGTGGGTTGCCACGTGGCGGGTTCGGCCCATGGGTCATGGGGCGACCCGTCTCATGCATGAGACGGATCCCCTTGTTCTCATGGGAGACCACCTCATAAATAAAATACCTTTATATGGAAAAAGATAAATATACTTTATAAATAATAAGGTAAGAAAGAGGGAGCACCATTTTTATTAACTCCCAAGTTTAACTTACTTTAATTTTCACTTAACCATCAAAGTGAAACTGTACTGTTAAACTTATTTAATTTGATAAGTCATGTGGGACACATTTATATAGAAGATTAAAAAATATTCTAACATTCTCCCACTTGTCCCATATGACGACTTTATGATCTAATGACAATCTTTAAGTGCGCATATGTCAATAAATCATTTCTTAATGTCAAATGGACAAAACTTTCATAAAGCTAAAACTGATTGGATCATGGCGGTCACACATCATTTAAACGACATGATCCCTTCCATGTATCACAAAATCAACTTCAAACTTAACCTTTAACTTTAATGAGGTGAACCATAAGCCTCAATGTACTATGAGGTAAACCTTAATCCTCAATCATAATTTGAGGTAAATCATCCTCATCTATAATTTGAGGTAAACCATAATCCTCAACCATACTATCTTCAAAGAAGACCTATTATTAATTTACATTCAACAATCATAATGTACATAAGTAGAAACCTTTACACATAATGAGCTCAGAGTGTCAAAACCTTCAACTTTAATGAGCAAACATCTGTAATGTATATATATATATATACAAATCCATTCCTTTTATGTTAACAAGGACTTTTCTGTAATACCAATCCTTTTGACATGAACATAAAATGTCTTAGGAGGTAATCCTTTAGTTAATAGATCCGTTATCATTAATTCGGTGCTAATAAGCTCCATTGACACTCTTTATTTCTGCACTTCTTCTATAACTGACAAGTATTTCAATTCCATACGTTTAGCACCTTTAGAGTACTTGTCATTTTTTTCAGAAGAAGAAAACTGCGGAGTATATAAGTTCTCAGCGGTTTGGCCCTAATATCGACAAACCCAAGCCCTGAGATAAGGTTCCGCAACAACATTCCTTGAACAGTGACCTCAAAGCACGCCACAAATTCCCTTACTATAGTGGAAGTAGCAATGACAGACTACTTTCCACTTTTCCATTCTATTGTTCCAATGTTATTAGGAACAAATAACCGAATGCAGATTTTCTCGTGTCTACACATCCGGCATAATATGAATCTTAATATCATATTATTTTAAGGTGATTAGACCTTCTTTACATGAGCATATGATCTTTGGTGCCTTGTAAGTACCAAAGGAATTTCATTGCAGCTTTCCAGTGGACTGTTCTGAGCTTACTTTGATATCGACCTACCATTCTATCAGAAAATATGATATTAGGTCGAGTGCATACATTAAGCTCCCTACCACTGAATTATAAGTAATAGAGTTCATTTCTTTTCTTTCCAATTCGTTCTTGGGACATTACGTTAGACTTAATTTGTCCCTTATCTGAATCGGAAACAATCCCAGTCGAACAATTCTCTTTTCCGAATCTCTCTAACACTTTATTTATTTAGGCTTTATGAGACACTCATATCAATCATTGTGATCTGTTACAGAATATTTCTATTCCTATCACATAGGATGCCTCGCCTATATTTTTCATTTAAAATTGTTAGAGAGAATCTCTTTTACTTTTCGTAATAGTCCAACATTATTAACAACAAGCAATATGTAATCAACACACAAGACCAATATAATGAACTTACTCCCACTGACCTTTATATAGATACACCGATTAATGGTGTTCTGTACAAATGGTATTATTATCATTAAGATACCATTATGTGGAAGCATGTTCAGTCCATATATTGACTTCTTTATATTTACACACTAAATTTTCTTTAACTGTGGTCACAATTTCTTCAGGTTTGTCCATGTATATTTCCTCTTCCAACTCACCATTTAGAAAAGCAGTCTATACATGAATTGGTGAAACTCTAATCTATAATGAGCCACCAAAAGTCATAACAATTCTAAAAAGAGTCCTTCTTAGATACCAAAGAGAAGGTCTCTTTATAGTCAATGCCTCTTTTCTGTGTATAACCTACGAGTCTGACTTTATACATTTCGATGTTGCCTTTTGAGTCGTATTTTTTTAAAGACCAATTTAAAATCGACTCTTTATACCATTCAGGCAAATCTACTAAGTCTCAAATTTCATTATCATGCACTCACTTAATTTCTTCTTTCAAGACATTGCATCACTATTCTGAACTGTTATCTTTAATTGCTTAACTAAATGAGATTGGATCTTTATCAATGCTCAAGTCACATTCATGCTCAAGATTATAAACAATGTAATCATCTGAAATAGCAATCTTTTCTGTCTCACCGACTGTCTTAAAGCTATTTCATGATGGTGTTCATTAATCTCTTGCTAAACTATAACATTTTCATTCAGTGGGTATTGATCATTAATTTGTTGTTTGATATGTTGTTAGTCTGTCATACAACAACAGGAACAACAACTTCATTTGGAATGTCAGGCAATGACTGTTCTGCCTGATTTTCTAAATATCAACATTTCGTGGTTTCCCACTCCCACCGATTAAACCATTATTGATGAATCGAGCATTTTCAGACTTGACGATTTTCGTACTGTGGTTAGGACAGTAAAATCTATATCCATTTGACATTTCAGGATAGTCAATGGCTGTCCTATCATCAAAATCCTTTTCTTGTGGACATTTACATCTGCTGAACCATGTAAGACATAAAAAATGTCACAAACGGGTTTTCCTTCTTGTCCATAATTCATGAAGAGTTTTAGGGACAACTTTACAGAACCCGATTAAGTATACACAGCAGTCTTTAATGCATACATCCACAATTATAGGGGTAAAGAACGCTTACTTAACATACTCTTAACCTTATCCACTAATGTACGATTTCGTCTCTCAGCAACACCATTCTAATGAGGGTACTAGGCATTGTATACTGTGCACAAATGCCTCTACTTTCGAGGAATATTTCAAATGGACTTGGACATTGTCCCTTTTATGTGAATTTATCATAATATCCACCACCTCTATTTGACCTGACTATTTTCACTTTCTTATCTAACTGCCTTTCCATTTCATTAATAAACACCTCAAGGATGTTTACTAAATAAGTCTTTTTACGCAGTAGATAAATATAACCATAATGAGAATAGTCATCTTTAACGGTGATAAAATACTTTCACTTCGTTAATTAAGAGTATTAAAAGGACCACAAATATTAGTGTGTATTAGCTCAAGGAGCTGAGTACTTCTTATGGCCATTTCTTTAGTATGGATTTTATCCGCTTTCCTTTAATGCAGTCCACACATTTATTTTAGTCACTAAAATCCAATTGAGGAAGAACTTTACTTTACATCAACCTCAATAACTTTTCCTTGGAAAAGTGATTTAATCTTTGATTCCACAAGAAAGCAAAACTTTCATTTAGTGTACTACTTTTAGTGCCTACATTACTGTCAACTTGAAACAAAAATTCAGCAAATTCGTTATCAAGATTTAAGCTATAATGCGAATCACACAAATTTTCTGATCCACAAATACGGATGTCTTTATACAACCAAAACATGCATTTACAAATCTCGAAACGAAACCTAACACATCCAGCTTCCTTACTGAAATTAGATTTCAAGCACAATAAGAAATGTAGAGACATCTTTACAAGTTTAACTGACAGCCAGTGTCAAAAGTCAAACTATAAGTCTCAATTCCTTCTATTATTGCTTTCATCTTGTTTCCCATAAACAAGAACTGATCATTCTCTTATTAGCTAGATTGTATTGAATCCTTGTAAGACATTAGACACGTGAGTAGTAACACCAAAACTAATCACCAGGTATTGATAGGGAATTTTTTATGTTCGATTTAAAGCATACTGAAACATAATGTATACCTCCTTTCTCGAACCATTCTTTTCATTTAGGACAATCATTCTTGAAGTGTCATTCTTTGTTACATAAGTAACAAACTTACATCTTCCTCTTATTGATTTGTCCTTTATTAAACTTTTATGGGAGTCGTTCCCCTTTTCTTGTCCTTTATACCCTGGCTTTACTTTAATGCTTCTTGCTAAGTTGGACATTCCTGTTATAACTTAGACCAATCAACTTTATTTGTGGTTAGCTCACCCATAATGCTACCCACAATTGATTTTTCGGCTAAGTCTGACTGAGAATATTTTATGACCTTTCTAATGAACTCAATTTGATTTACCATCTTCGCATTTAGACCTTAACTTTTATTTTCGTCACAGTCATATTCATAAGGTTCAAACATAGCCCGTTAGACCGATCTGAAGCCTCGTATATAATTTTGAAATTTATGAGGTGAGTCTCATTAATGGCTATGGGCTTTCCATCTATTACAATGACATAGTCTAAATCCATAATACCCAGAATAATCTGGATTCGTTAAGACTAGTCATCATAATTCGACCTATTGAACTTGATGACTGTATTTACTGATGCAAAAACTTTAATTTCAGCTGCAAACTTTAATACATGCTCATCCTTTATGCTTTGAGTTAACTTTAATAGACTCAGAAACTTGACACATAAACTTTTAAGCATGCGTTTAAGTTCACCTTTGGGCAATCCTTAAACATATAATATAATTGATTCCAAATCTAAGAAAATCACTTTAATAGATGAACATTACACACTAGTCAAATAAGATTCTATCTTTGGATATAAACCCTACTTAACTAAGGTGTCATGATTAATCCCTTTAATGTTATAGAATATTTGCAATGGTCCATCTTTGGATGACCTTCTAGCAAATAATCTATAATCACAATTGTTCAATCTACTTTTATTGTCATTTGAACGGCATCCCTTTTCTCATGAACAATTGCCAAGACTTTATTTATGATAAAATATATCACATTCAGCCAGGCCACTTTGGTTACTAACAAGCTACTGATATCTTTTCCTTCTATAAGCTTATAAGATATTCTATTCAACCAGGCCACTTTGGTGACTAACAAGCTATTAATATCTTTTCCTTTATAAGCTTTACACTTTAATCCTCAATAAGAACAATAAACTTTTATTTGGAAATTAACTATACTTTCCAACTTGTTCTACCATAATAACAATAATAACTTTAATATGAGATATTATGTGTTCAAAACTCAGGCTCTGATACCACATGTAAGAAAACTTTTATACTATATGGATTTAACATAACAACTTTAAATGCGGATTTTAATTAAAATCCATTACAATATTTAATTGCCCAAGACCTTAGAACACATAATAAATCAATACGATAAATAATTTATTGCAAAGACAAAATTAAAGTCATACCTCCGTCCACGCTAATCTTTATAATAATGGTATTTTCTTTCTTAGCCTTTGCCTTTATTTTCTCTCGATGGCCAGAGGTGTTCTTTTTCCATCTTTTCTCTTTTCTTAGTTTTCTTGAGAAAACCCTTTAACTATCTCTCTTTCTCTTCGCAGTAATGCAAGTGAGTAATATTACTCACTTTAATATTAGTTTGAGCCAAATGCTATCCATACTGAGAAAGAGAGATGATCAGATTTTTATACTCACATATTTTCTTTTTGGCTCCAAGTCATGTCAAGACATTCAATGGAGTAGCCTTAAATGTTTGGATGACTCACGCCCTACACACACGTGGAAGCTAAACATGCATGCCACTATATTGACTTCTTGATCCATTTGCATGACTTGTTAATATGAGTAGTTATCCTTACTATTTTATTTGTTATCAACAAATAAAATACCTTTATATGGAAAAAGATAAATACTTTATAAATAATAAGGTAAGAAAGAGGGAGCACTGTTTTTATTAACTCCCAAGTTTAACTTACTTTAATTTTCACTTAACCATCAAAGTGAAACTGTACTGTTAAACTTATTTAATTTGATAAGTCATGTGGGACTCATTTATATAGAATATTAAAAAATATTGTAACACGGGGTACCTAATCAGTCGGGAACGCGACGATAGATAATCCTCAACTAATGGACGATCTTCAAAACAAACACCGTTAGGGCGCGAGGGAGTTACCCCCGCAAAAACCCTCCGGTGTGAGAATAAGCATCGTGTACCTGTATAAAGATGATATAATCAGGAAGGAAAAGCGTATTATAGTATAGAGAGGGTATTTTGTGTGTACCTTTGTGTGAGGGTTAGGACCCTTATTTATAGATTTGGGGTGAAGTGTCCACCAAGAATAGGAGATCCATAATTGATTTGTATTAGGAGACTGAGTCCTTGTATAATTTAGGATCCTTAGCCCGGTAGGAGTCCCTTTGTACACAAATCGTAGTAGGATTTTATTCCTTAATTTCAGGAGCCTAGAATATTCTGTTCACGAACAAAATTCTTAAATTTATTTATTTATTCATTTATTTCCTTCAAGTTCACATAGGAGAATGTTAATTTTCCAAAGCTCGCAAGTTCTTTTAATGAAATAATGAGAACTCAAAATTACCCATCTCAACCAAAATTCTCCTCTCTTAAATATATTTTGTATTGAGGCCGTTACTAGGTGTAGTAAAAAAAACTACCAAAGCTTTCCCTAAACTAATGCTTTTATTATTACAAAGTAGCATTTATCACGAACATGTTGATAATCATAAATGCACAAAAGGACAAAAATTAAAGAAAAATGTCACATAAAGAGTTTAAGTTAAATGATAGTCTAAGAGGAATGAAGTGAAGAAACTTCAAAAAAAAAAAAAAAAAAAAAAAAAAGAAGGAATGAAGTTATCATAAGACCCTTCATAATTTGGGTTCTCTTTATATACATATTGAATCATATAAGTACGCAAGTGTAAAGAACAATCGAGGCTAAGATATAAATCCAAACAAAATGTTTAATACATTTTTTGAAGTGTAAATATAAAATATAATATTAAAATGGATAATAATTGCCCTAAAGCCCCCTCCCCATTCATTTAATGAAATAACGTTAACCCCATATTACCCTCCCCTCACCCAACCTAAAATACTAAGACTCTCTCCTCTCGAAATGCCTTCTATTATGCATCCAAGTAGCTTGTTATTTCTGTTGTGCCTGCTAATTCATTACAAAACCGATCTCTCTCTAAGCCTCGCGTCAACGTCTCTCGCCGGTGTTGGTGAGACCACCTCCGTCTCGTATGTCTACCACCATCTTTGTCCACTCTTCCCTCCCTCTCTTTTCCTCCTTCCATCCCCTCCCCTTTCCTCCTTCGTCCCCCTCCCACTCTTCCCCAAACTAGCAGATCTGAAAATTCCTAGCAATCGTTTTTGTCATTTTCTCTCATCTCCGGCGACCACAACTATAAGTTCGTCATCTCATTATGTCTCTTCTCTTTTGAAGATTTCCTTTTGTTTCCACCCCTATTTTTTCCATTTTGGTAGGATTTGAAGTAGGGTTCCCAACAACACTTAGTCTAAAAAATTCAACCTGAGCTTTAAGGAAAAGGAAAAATGTTGACCGGAGCTTCACATATTTGTTGTCATATCCTTCTCACGATCTCCCTCAGAATGGTTCTAGTCTACAACTACAATAATGATCAATTTTCGGGTTGTTAAAATGGATCTACGTCTACTAGTGTGAAATTTACGGGACTTTAGGTTATTGAAATGTGTTTTTCTTCCCTTTTTCTCTGTATGTGTTCAATCGCCTGAGAGTAGTTGTGTATTTATTTATTTTATTTTTGATTTTTCACAGTGTTATTGATTTTCTTTAAGTTTTATTTGTCTATTTTGTTCTCACAGACAAATGCTTAATTTGACTTGGTGTTTGATTGAGTTTTGTTCTGCATTTTTGGTAAAAATTAGGTCTGAGAGTTATGATTTAGAGCCAAAAGTTGGTCTCAAACATAACTCTAAGATATACTCCCTCCGTCCCAACTCAATGTGCATCTTTACTGTTTGGCACAATATTTAAGGAGATAGTATTTATATTCAAAAGTATTGTGAGTGGAGGAAAATTAAAGATAATGAAAATAATCAACTCTGAGATTAGCAAAGTTTGTATGCCTTTCCCTTTTAAGAAAATCAGATGGGGTTTCTATAGTCACAGACTTACCAAAATCCGCAGTTCGGTCTCCGGTACCACCGTGTCTCCTTCCGTCGAATCAATGGAGTCGATTTCATCGGACATAGGACATTCAACGGCGGCGCTTTGATGAGACCCTACTCCGATTTCCCCCAAATTCGTGAACTCCGTCTCCGGAACGACCGTGTCCTCTTCCGTTGAATCGATGGAATCGATTACATCGGACATAGGACATCCAACGGCGGCGCCATGATGAGACCCAACTCCGATTTCCCCCAAATCCGTGAACTCCGTCTCCGGAACGATCGTGTCCTCTTCCCTTGAATCGATGGAATCGATTACATCGGACATAGAACATTCAACAGAACCCTGGTAAGATCCAGCTTCAATTTCCGACGCGAATTGAACATTTTCTTTCAATTTCGATGGGAATCCATGAATTTATGGGTCGATTTGTATAGTAGAAGAGTTGATGAGGCCAATTACAGTGAAATTGACAAGTGATGAAGAGAGAGAGAGGGTAGGGTTTGTGCCGCCTCTCTAACGCAGAAAGAGAGAGAGACGGAAAACCCTAGATCTTGTTCTAAGAGAGAGAGAGAGATGAACTTAGGGATCAAATAATTATTGGGTCGGTTTTTGAAGATGGACTGAATTGGGTTTTTTTTTTTTTTTTTTTGTTAATTTGATTAATGGGTTAGGCTGATTAAATTTGGGCTGGTGAAATTTGGGCTCATTGATTAGGTTAATAAATCATGTTAGTTACTTACTTAATGTTAAGTTAGTTATGTAATATAAAAATAATAAAAAACTTTCCTTTTTTGGATTGTGCACATATCAACGACACCCACTTAAAAGGTAAGTGTGCACATTGAGCTGGGACAGAGGGACTATTTTTTTCCCCCCAAAATTTCTCTTTTTTTTTTTGCCCCTGTGCAATAACTATCAAACTTTTTATTTATGAGAGTTATATCTTAGAGTATTTTTAATATGATAGATGGCTATCCGAGTGTCCGATATCAGTGTCTTAGAGGCATATAATCTTTGGTTAGAAGAGCGTCCCATGAGGCGAGTCGCGAGTAAACGAGGTGTTAGGGGTTTTTTTGTACTAAGGGTCTTATAAGAAGTGCAAAAATTCTGATGATTAATCAAGCATAAAATTAAGATTGAGGGGTCTCAGCGGAATTGGCTCAATTAAAAATGGAGGGTGTAACAATCAAGTTGGTGGGGGTGCATGTATCTTTGCTCTTTTTAATGAGCTTTTCCTTTAAGGTGTTTGGTATAAACACAACTCTATGAGGACATATTATTTTCAAAAAATTTCTAAACTCCTTTTTTTGGTTGAAAATTCTCTTCTTCACATACTAATATGCAATTTAATAAATACTTAGGCCATCGAAGGCTAATCACCTCATGCATTTATAAAAGTTACTGGGGCACATATTGTCTAGCCAAGTCATTTGTCCCTAAACTTCAACAAACTTAATGTGTAGAAAAATAAAAATATAAAAAGAAGGAAAAATAATTATTGGCAAAATAGTCTATTTAGTCACAAACAAATATAGGGAAAAAGACATAAGAGTAACCAAATTCAATAAAAGTAATGACCAAATTTTGTCTAGATTGAACAAATGATGGGTCTTGGAAAGACTATCCATAGTTCACCCAAAGCTTGTCTAATCATTTTAAATTTTATATAGTTGTTAGAAAACATGCATGGGAATACTTTAGAGAACAAATTCACAATTTTATAATATGAGGGTAGCGATGTGTAGTTGGAAAACAAGCCTTACTTGATCGTCCATTCAAGATAATGATTATTAGGCCTGGCAATTTAACCCAGCAACCTATCAACCTGCCCAGCCCAACCTATTAATTACCCAACCCAACCCAACCCAATAAACTAAAAATGTTGAAACAGGTTACCCATTTAACCCGCCCCAATTCCCGGGTTAAGACAAGTTAAACCCGTCAACCCGTTTAACCCGCTAGATTCATACGCAAACTTGCAAACCCTATTCAAACGGCGATGTCCTCTCTCTAACTCTCTTCGGCGACGCCGTCTCAGCTCCTCCATCGACGGCTAATCAACGGCGTGACTCAATCGGAGATTCATAAACCCTATTCTGCTGCTTCTACTCGATTTCCACCGATGAATTAGGGTAAGAGGACGAATTAGCATAGATACTCAAAACCCTAATTCTTATGCTTAATTAATTAGGTTATGAGATTTGTATTTCTAGCTTGATTTTCGATTTCCCTCCTTCAATTCAATTAAGGGTTTCTATATTCATGAGTGGCCATTTTGAAATTTCAGTAAATGGGTATACTTGAAGATTGAAGGAGTAAGAAGCTAACTGGATTCTCATTTCTCAAGATTGACTTTGTAGAACAGGGAAATATTGGAGGTAAATAAATACTTTAGTCCTTTTTTTCTGCCTCTCTTACTTTAGTTCTTAAGCAAGATGTGTGTATTCTGCACAAATGCACAATCTTGGTATATTGACACCCACAAGTTAATCTCTTCATTGTATTTAATCATCTTCTCTGAATTCGTATATTCCCTCCATCCCATAAAGATGGTCTCATTTGACTACTCAATCCCATTTACCAAATGTATGATTAAAAATCAAAATTCTATATTGATTGATGACATTGTGTTTTTTTTTTTTTTTTTTTTTTTTTTTTTTATATATATCAAAAGTGAAAACATTGTCTTGAATCAGTAGAATGATATGCTAGATTAGTGTAAGGGTAGTAATTTATGAGGTTTATTTTATTAATAATTTATACTATATTATTCATTCTCGTTAGATGGAAGCAAGCAGTGTGAATAGTGAAGGATCTTCTGCTTGTGGTGGGAAAAGGGTTAGGAAGTCTGCACCAAGGAAAAGGACATCTGATGCATGGAAATTTTTTGTAGAATCAACCGGTAAAGATGGTTTATATGTGTTGTCATGTACACTCTGCCCTCATCAATACACAGGTATAACCGATGTCACCTCATATGGTACGGGAAATCTTAAACGACATTTAAAGAAACATGATTTGGAAGTAAAAGAGTCTGATGAAGGGTCTTATGCTCCATTAGACCTAGAGGTGTATCGAGAAAAAATGTGTGCTGCAATTGTTAGACACAATTACCCATTTAAAATTGTAGAGCATGAGGGAATGAGGGAGTTGCTTAAGTTCTTAAATCCCGGAGTAAAGAATATTACAAGAAACACACTAAAGGTTGATGTGCTGAAAATGTATAACAAGGAGAAAGAAAAGGTCAAGGTCGAACTTGAAGGGATCAAAAGTAGGGTGTGTCTTACTTCTGATATTTGGAGCTCTCCTTGTGGTAATGGTTATATGACAGTGACAGCCCATTTTATAAATGAGAATTGGGTTTTACAAAAGAGAATTTTAAACTTTAGGCATGTTCCTCCTCCTCACAATGGTTGCTTCATTGGTGATAAACTGATTAGTTTCTTGAAGGACTGGGGTATTGATAGAGAAATATTTTCAATAACTTTGGATAACGCCAGTTATAATGATGGGGTTGTGAATATATTGAAGAGTCACCTCTTATTGAAAAATGCTTTGGTTTGTAGGGGTGAGTTTATACATGTGCGATGTGTAGCACATATATTAAACCTCATTGTGCAAGAAGGGCTCAAAGTAGTTGAGGTTGTTGTCAACAAAATTCGAGAGTGTGTTAAGTACATTAGGTGGGAATCTAGGAAGGTAGCCTTTATGGAATTGGTTGCTCAATTTTCTCCAGGGGGAGGTAAAAAAATTTCTCAAGATGTATCAACCAGATGGAACTCAACTTTCCTTATGCTAGAGACTGTGTTACAACATCGTGAGACATTTTCTCAAATGGAGGTGGTTGACTCCAATTTCAAGAATTGTCCAACAATAGAGGAATGGATGAAAGCTGAGAAAGTTGCAAAATTCTTGAAGCCTTTTTATGAAACAACAACTTTATTTTCTGGTTGCAAATATCCGACTTCAAATTTATATTTTGTTAATATGTGGAAGATTGAATTGGTTATTAAAGAGCAATTGAAAAGCGGGGATCTTTTATTGAGTGAAATGGCAGAAAGCATGATGATCAAGTTTGATAAATATTGGGAGAAAGATAGTGTGGTATTGTCATTGGCGATTTGTTTGGATCCACGTTACAAGCTTAAGATGGTGGAATATTGTTATTCTAAGCTTGGTTGCAAAGATGATGAAGTTGAAAAATTGGTATCGGGCGTAAGGGACAAGTTGTATCGTTTATTTGAAGAGTACAAACATGTATCAACTTATTCCCCACAGTGTCAATCGGCGAGTACGAGTTCTATGGATGTTGGTGATGAGAGGGATATATTGGATGTAAGTTTATATTTTAGTTTATCTTAGATTGTTTTTATTTATTTATTTATTTATGTCTAATTGTCTATAAAGTACTCTCTCCGTCCCCCAAAAAATATTTCTAATGTTTTATTTGATCTTTTGTAGGATTTTGATTCGTACCAAAGCCAACACCATGCACCAAATATAAACAAGTCCCAATTAGATTTGTATTTGGAAGAAAAACCCCTCGATAGAAAGTTGCATGCAGATTTAAACATTTTGAGCTACTGGAAAGGGAATACACTTAGATATCCTGAGTTGTCCATGATGGCACGGGATATTCTAAGTGTGCCCATAACCTCAGTAGCTTCTGAGTCTGCCTTTAGCATTGGAGGTCAAATTTTTGGAAAGTATCGGAATTCACTATTGCCATCAAATGCTGAGGCATTAGTATGCTTACGGGATTGGTTAAATGGTACTATTTAGTCTGAATTGATTTGTTGGTTAATGGTTATTGATGTTTTTAAGAACATAATTAATTATAATGCTAAATACTCATGTTATTTTTTTGTTTTTATAACGTGGCAGTAACGTATGATTCGGATGGAGACGGAGAGCCTCTCGTTGAGGACTTTGGGAACTTAAGCTTTGCAAGAACGACGTCATCAAATATTTGTCCATAGGTATTTTTTTTTCTCTCAAATTACTACACTAGTTCTACCGTCAGTCCCGAGTTAAGTTCCTATAGTTAGTCCCGAGATGAATAAAGCAAATAAAATGTTTATATATTCGTTTTGAATCTAATTGATCCTACAAGTCAACACCTTGACTGCAGTTATTTTTGGGACGGAGGGAGTACAAAACTGTCTGCATTTAAATGCACTAAGTTATTAAAGAAAAAATGTACATGGGAAATAGGTATATTATAAGCAAATCAGATGAGCTTCTTCTTTTCGAAAAATGACTTTAAGTGCCATAGTTGAGTTGAGCACCTGCAGCTGACAAGCAAACAAAGAGCGAAAGAAAACTCATCCATGCCATTCTCGAGTTTGCCTTTCTGTTTAGCTCTTGCATTTCTTCTTCCCTGCAATATTTATGTATTAAGTATTAACGCATATTTAGATCCTCATGATTGATATTACGACCATGCATCAAAGATAAAAGTTCACGAGAGTGTTTTTTTTTTTTAACTACCTTTCTCTGAGATAAAACATTTCATCGTGAATTGATGCAACAGTTTCGGCTAGTTGCTTCAGGTCTATCTCCATTGCCTGGTAATCAACAGTTTCTGCATCATTTGATGTTGGCTTGATTTCCTTTTTTGATTTGCTTTTTTCAAACTGTACTCGGTCTCGGTTGGATGTTTTGATAGAGCTGAACAATTCCATTGGCAGAGGAACCCTTGTGCTTATGGGATCCGCTGATTCATTTGACTATAAAATCTCTAAAAAATGTCTTAAGACATTTTTTAGACGAAGATTAAGATAAAGTAAATATTATGAGTATGAAAAGTAAAGTAGAAAAGAGAAGGTGGGTACGGAGTTTTATGGGTGAATTGATAATCTGATATTTACTGTTTTATGGGTGAATCGTGAATGGTTATATTAACTGTTTTATGGGTGAATGACAGGAGGAAGAAGATATTACTTTGAAGAGGAAGAAGATATAACTTTGAAGAAAATGCTGGAGTTGGTAGTGAGATGGAGCCCAGTTATTATAACAATATAACCTGATGTTTTTAAGCGGAGTTTTATGGGTACTTAATAATATAGGGGCTAAAAGAAACTGTAGAAGTAAAAAGAAAGTGGGTACGGAGTTTTATGGGTGAATTGATAATCTTGTGTTTTTGTTGCGTGTTTTTATTGTTTGTTTGTTGCTTTTGAAGTTTGATACTCCCTCCGTCCCAAAATGATCTTCATACTTTTTTTGCTGTTATTGCGAAGGAACTTTGAGCAATAATTATAGGTTGATGCAATTGTCGCAATGACAATCTAAAACTTGGTAGTGATGGTATTGTTGATGATGTATCAGTAACAAGTTTTAGATTTCCATTAGGACAATTAAATCAACCTCAAATTATTGCTCAAAGTTCCTTCACAATAATAACAAAAAAAAAGTATGAAGATCATTTTGGGACGGAGGGAGTATAACTTTTCTATGGAGTAATGTACTAAAACTTGGTTGAACACTTGAACATCCTGATGGCACATTTCGGTTCCAGCAGCAGGTTAGCAGGTTACCTGTTGGGTCTACCAACTTATTATAACCTGCAAGTTTAACAGGTTCAGCAGGTTCTACCTGCCTAAACCCATGACCTGCCTCAACCCATGACCTGCCTCAACCCAGTTTAACCCAACCCAAGTTGACCCAATTGCCAGGCCTAATGATTATGTATTGAGTTCAATTATGATTTAAGTAAAAAAAAAAAAAAAATATCAATGATAAAGAGCAACCCACATTCTTTATAAATTTGGCATGATATTGTTGGGTGTTGGGAGGTAGACATAATACATCTAGATCCAATTTTGACATAAAATTTGAGTGATTTTTCAACAATTTCCTTGTATGGTTACATTCATTTTTGTGGAAACTCATTCTTAAGGGCACATATGCGAGTCCACATGGCTTTGACTAAGCCAAATTTCACAAATACAGAGTTTTAAAATCAAAAGTGAAAGAATTAGATAAAATTTTATAAATTCTTAGTCGAAGCTTACACCAAGAACATTCATCAAAATCAGAGAATTGTAAACACTAGGGGTGTAAATGGTTCGGTTTGGTTCGGTCTGGGACATATTAGAGGCCGAACCGCTAGGTATCGGTCTGGTGAAATCTCAGACCGAACCGAACCACCAAAACTTTCAAACCGAACCGAACCAAACCGCTATAGTCTGGTTCGGTTCGGTCCCGAACCGCGGTCTGAATTCACGGTCCAGACCACGGTCCAGACCACGGTCCCCTTTCTTGCAAAACTCAAGTGTTGTTTGCTTTTTATCAAGATCATTGTATGGATATTTAGGACAAACGGACAAACGGAAAAATAGTGGCCGGGGCTAGTGTGAGGGTGGACCACGAAGATTGAGTATGTCGATTTGGTGAAGGGAGAGAGATGAGAGATGAGAGATGAGAGACGACGAGATGTGCCTCCCCGTTGTGGTTTGCGGCGTGAAATGTGAAGGACTTTCTGATACTGAGATGAGATGAGAGTGAGGCTATTAGGGATTAGATAAGTTAGGTTTTCTAAAATCTAACGGTGGATATTAATCCAACTTAAAATCCTACGGTCCTTATTCACGGTCTCGCGGTTCGGTCTACGGTTCGGTCCAGGGGGTTCGGTTTACGGTTCGGTCTCGCGGTTCGGTCTGAATCGGTTTGGTTCGGTTTGGTCTAGAGTGTCCAGACCACAGACCGAACCAAACCACCTGGTTTGGCAATTTTAGAGACCGAACCGAACCATGATAGCTCAAAAACCGAACCAGACCGCATGGTCTGGTTCGGTTCGGTCCCGAACCGCGGTCTGGCCCGAACCACTGACACCCCTAGTAAACACCCCCTACATTTCTAAATAGACCCCTCAAAATAATATTTCTTAAATTACCTCATCCCTTATTACCTAACATTTCCCCCTTATTAAACTAACCCCCGGTCTTCTTCCTCTCTATAACGGTCCCCCACCCGCCATTACACCATCGCAACCCCTTCTTCTTCCTCCTCTTCGGCAAACAGTGAAAACAGAACAAAAACTCAATATATGTTTCAATAATATATGAATCATAACCATGCAATCATACTTTATACCACTCCAATGCCAAACTGAAAGAGCTTGATATCATTCGCATATAAAATCCAATGAGATAAACCTCGGGCTACGACACTAAACAAAGGTATCTACAGAAACAAGATCACCAAACACTTCACCACATCAAACACATAATTTTGAATAAAATTCATGTGTGCGTATTTAAACATGTTTTTTTGGTGAGGGGGAGAGAAGCGTTGAAACTTACACGATTGATTAAAGACATATGGTTCGCAGGATGAGGCCATTGTCAGTATCAAAGAAACCAGACCTATAAACGTCATAATCAACCATTGCAAAGTTAGAGGCGGCACAAATAGCACTGTGGAGTCTTTGACCATCGTCATCATCTTATGTCTGAGTAGCCTTCTCCTTACCGGACATCCCACCGTTAATAGCTTTAATCGCCTGGCCGTCGTTGGATTTTGACACTTATTTGGCCTTTGCGCGCCAAATATGCATAAACATTTTATATATTATTGTGACATGTTGCAGACTTGGAGTTGTAATTTGGTGGAATGCTGGAGGAGGGGCTCCCAGTGGAGAAGATGGGGGTGTATTTAGCACCGGGAAAGAGTGGGGAAGATGGATCAGGGATAATTTTGTAAAGAGCTACAATATTTTTTGGGATCTATTGGGGGTATAACAATTATCTTTAAATAATGATTGTTTTTTTTTTTTTTTTGAAAAGAAGATTAAAAAAAAAAAAGGGAAAATAGTTCACTTTTAACGCCAACGTTAACCGCCGTTAAGACTCACGCAAGAACGTGACTACCAACTGAGTGGGCCCCCGGGCGAAAGCACATCATCTAAAATGCCCTTACTTGCCTTTCATCGTCACGTTGTGCTTAACCGTTTTTCTGTTCAAAATCCAAATCCTCACACATAACACACACACACACACCCCAGTCGAACTCACATCACAGTTCTCTTCATCACGAATCAGAATTCAAAATTCCTAAATACGAACTCCCTAGCTTCAACTCCAAGTCATTTTCCATATGAAGCCGAAGATGCAATCAGTACAGCGTTTCATGAAGAAGATCCGATCCAAGCTTCCTCGCCGGCGCCGGTCACAAATCTCACCGATCATCTGTTCGTCTCCTGCTCCGGTAGTCGTTTCTGATTCTATTGCCAGTTCGCACTTGACGAAAGAGGTTTCGTGCGACTCCAGCAGAATTTCCGTCAACAAACGGAAGCCGGCGGTGAAGAAGAGAGGCTTTGACGAGACGACTGCTGGAGATGGAGAGTTTAGGAGGATTACGAGATCGTATAGTCGGAAAAGGGAGAATGAGAGAGCTTCGAAGCAGAAGGAAGTGAGAGAAGTTGAAGTGTCGGAGTCGTCTTGTGTTGAATCCTGCTCTGGAGTTGGAGCGGAAGAGAGAAGCTCGAAATTGAGTAGAAGAATAGCTGGAAACGGCTCTGAGAACACGAAGGAAGTCACTGGAATTGGTAAATCAGAAGTGAATTCTCGATCTGAGATTTCACGTGTTCAACAATTTTCTCGTACAATTTCCGAGAAAATCTCCAGCGGAGCTGAAATTTCACTGGATAACCGAGAGAGCGACGTGATTTCTGTCAATTCTCAGCTGAAATCTCCTTCCGAAAGAAAAATTGGAAGCATTCTGTCCTATATCAACAAATTATCTGACAGAACTATCACCGGCGTTGAAAACAGAGTCTCCAGCAATGACGTTCCCAAAGTTCCTAATTCTGCCGAGTCTAAAATTTCAGAATCTAGAGCGGAGCAAGTACCTAATCTCATTTCAGCAGATTTTGATCTCGCTTGCTCGGAGGATCTGTCGGCCGAAGAAGTTTCCACTTACTCACCTGATGCATTTTCAGACATTTTTCAGGAGTCGGAAATGGAGTTTTCGTTCGACAACACTCCTTCCACATGGTTCGACTCCGGCAGTCAATTTTCAGAGCGATCGATCGACGACACGAGTCCGTCCCCAACATTTCAATTGTTCCGTTTATACAGTGAACAGTTCTGCAAATCAAACTTCTCCGAAGTCTCATCAAGCAATGAAGACGAGTCTTCTGATGGAATCACAGTAAGTTAGACAGGAGCAATCATTTACTAACTTCGTTTTCATTTATAGCCATCCTATTGTTGGTACCTGTTAATTAATTAGGTGTTTATGTTTTTGAAATTTCAAATTGTATCAATTAATCAAAATTTACTTGTCTGTGACATACTTGTCCATTGACATGGATTAATTTGTTAATGTTCAATTGAAGTGGATGAGATTGGAAGCAGAGGAGCATGAGGAGAGCTACCAGATGCTAAGAAAAAGAGAGAGAAGACAAGTCTATTTACATGACTACGCCAGAGAATACTGCACCAACACAGACTACGGTCAACTCGTCATTCAACAACGTCTACTGATGGTGCATTGGATGGTTGAGGTCAGTCGGTTACTTAAAAAAAATCACTCCGTTTTACTCGTATATGGTTAGATATTACTGTTTTATCCAATCGCATTGAGCCACATCATCATTTTCTGCTCTGCTCTAAGCATGTACTTTCCTCGTTGGCCAAAGATTCCCGTTGTACTTGCACAGTAGTTCCTCTTGGTTAAGTACTCAATTTCTTTTCATAAAACTTTTGAAGTTTCTAAACACGTGTTGTGGTTATGGAGCCTTATAAGTTACTAACGTGGCACCAGTAGGCATTTTTGTAATTCTGACATGTTTAACCCCTTGCTATTTTCTAAATAATATTTTCGTTTATTAACAAGTGTTCACAAAATTTGACAACTAAAGTCAATTTAGCTATATCTGAAATTGATAGTACTATTTAACACTTGGTTGTCAAAGTTGAAATTATATAGTATCACGAACCAGCTAAAGCTGCCATGAGTATCATCTTTACAAATTATTTCAAGAAGTAAGTACTCATTATTTTCTATTTTGTTTTAAAGAACAGACACATTAAAATACAATGCTTTTACTTTTTGGGATGGAGGTAATGTTTATTTTAGGTGGAAAATTGTGATTGAAATATGCATCACATACGATAACATCATCTGCACAGGCAACATGTCAATGGATTTGTGTTATCGACTTCCATTTCAGATTTTCAAATTGAATAGTTTGAAGTGAAGAAAATAGTACTACATCAAGTTTGGTTGAAAGCAAAATTATTCCCAACATGTTAAATAATCTTGAAATCAAATAATATGTATTCAAGAATCAATGTTTTGCTGCAACCGTATAAATTAAGTAAACTATTGGTGGCCATTTTTTTTGCCATGACTGTTGATGGATTCACCCTTTTTGTACTGATATCATGCAGCAATCTGCGAACAAGGAATTCCAGAGGGAAACTATGTTCCTTGGTGTTAACCTTCTCGATCGGTTTCTGAGTAAAGGATATTTCAAAAGCAAAAGGAATCTTCAGATTGCTGGAATTGCTTGTTTAGCTCTGGCAACTAGGATCGAAGAAAACCAGCCCTTCAACAGGTGAACACAAAATTTGTCAAATGTCTTAGCTGTATATTATCCATGTCCCCGACCTTGTCTAGTGTCATAAATGGGTATAACTGTACTCTAAGAACTGCAAGTTACAATAGGGCAGATATGAGATTTTAAGATTTAATCAAGTTCACTAGTACGAAGAGCACATACCCAGTGTAATCCTGAAAAACGATAATATGACCGTGAATGAAATGAGTGTTTATGGAACATATAGAAATAAGAACTGACCACTCTGAAAGAAATTCTGTAATTCAATAAAGTTGCAGAATGTGATTTGCAAGTCGAAAACAAAAGAATGCTCTTCATTGAAAGACACTTGACTATGATTGGTATATTGATCAAGGTGTATGGAGAAAAATGAGTTCTGTAAGCAAACATATCATGTTTCATCTATTCTTAAGCACAAATTTGCTTTTACTGTAATATGAAAGTCAGCCCAACAAAGGGCTTGCTCTGCCATCTTTAGTTGAGGTATTCTTCATCTCATCTTTATTATACCAAAAAGAAAATAATCAGTAGTGAAATAAGCAAATCCTTTAAGCACAAATGTTAGTTAGCATTGTTCTGTATCACAATCACATGCATTTAATCCTACAAATTAAAATTGACATGCGACTATTCTGGGTGGGAAGTGGGAACTCAACTAACTATTTGGATGCACTATGATCATATCAGCGTTCGACAAAAGACATTCAACATAGAGGGCAATGCATACAGCAGATCTGAAGTAGTTGCCATGGAATGGTTGGTGCAGGAAGTCCTCAGCTTCCACTGCTTCTTGCCTACCCTCTACAACTTCTTGTGGTAAACATTCCCCCTCCCCCTCTCAATCTTACCGTTTAAACATATCAAAAAGTTTTATCAAAGCATTGTTTTCTAAGCCTCAAAAGTATTCTCCAGAAAAAAACTGGAAAAAAGTTATGCTCCCTCCGTCCCAAATTGATAGTCCCATTTCACGTTTCAAACATATTAAATTTACGTTATAAATTTCAAAAATTCCGTGAGTTTGAAGCCTTAATTTTGAAAATGAGACTAACTTTTTTGGGACGAACAAAAAGGGGAAACTGGACTTATCATTTTGAGACGAAGGAAGTATTTGCTTCAGTTGGTTTAATGGCAATGCATAAAACTGTGACAGGTTTTACCTGAAAGCAGCAAAAGCTGATGAAAGGGTGGAGAAGACTGCCAAGTACTTGGCGATGCTAGCACTTCTGGGCCACGAGCAGCTCTGCTACTGGCCCTCAACTGTAGCAGCTGGTCTTGTCATCCTTGCTTGTACTGAAGCAAAGCAGGGTTCATCCTGTCCCCAAATCACAGAGGTATACATTTAAAGAAGCTTTATAAGCATATCCTTACTGTACATCAATTTCGGACACCAACTGTAGCAGCTGGTCTTGTCATCCTTGATTTTTACAAGACTTATGGATAATCAATTTAAGTACTCCCTCCGTCCCAAAATGAATGTCCAGAATTGCTCTAAACGAAGAGCAATTTCGGACATCAATTTTGGGATATAATCTTGAAAACCAAAAGTCTAAAGGTTGTACTTGAAGAACATTTTAACTCTCCTCCTTTGACATCATGTGAAGTTTTGTCTGGGATTCAGTTTTTTTAAACCTAGAGTGTATTTTCTACGCCCCACCCACAGTAGGGTTGTAAGGGTTTAACATAATTTACATATGCACTTTGAGAATATATCTTAAATTTCCTTCAGAGTGTAGAGGCTGCAATTTCTCAGTAACAATATGGATTTTGCATTTGCAGGTCCATGCCAGATCAAAAGATGATAATCTACCTGAATGCCTAAAGGTATGAACTAAACAACAACAACAACAACAACATTACCCCAGTGCCGCAAAGGCTCCCACCTATGGTGGGGTAAGGGGGGGTCGGATGTACGCAGCCTTGCCCCTGTATTAAAGCACAGAGAGGCTGTTTCCAGATGACCCATGATGAAAATTGCGTCGAAAATTGCATGGACTGACTGCTGCTTCATCACAAAGAAGCGCAGACAGTTTAGTGACCCATTTTGCTTTATTCCATCATATTCCCAAGCCAAAAAATAGTGAGTCTTTGGCTCCATCGGAAATGATGGAAATAAAGGTATGAACTAAAACCATGCTTAATAAGTAAGTGTATATTCAAATTGGATTGAGCATCAAATGAAAATAGGTCACTTATGGATTGTCTTTAAATAATACTCCCTCCATACCATTATGATAGTCCCATTTCTCTATTTTGTTTGTCCGAGAAAGTTAGTGTCATTTCCCAAATGAAGGTTTAAAAATCACTGATTCTAAAACTTATAATGTAACCGTAAATGTTTGAAAAGTCAAACGGGACTATCATTTTGGGACGGATGGAGTTTTTTTTTTTTTTTTTTTTTTTGGGCGTTCTTTGCTTTCAAAATTCCTGATCTTGATACTATACTTGATCTCAAGTTTTAAAGAGTAGTATTCATAATAACACATTCAACTGTGACAGAGCCTGAAGTGGCTGGAGAAGCATATATGCTAGGATGGAAGGAATATGAATATGTGCCTCAAATTTTGTTTACAGAAGATACGGTTTTCCCAGAAGAACAGAGATATACCAGATGAGATAAATAAAGCAGTTAGACTCCAACATAGTAGAATTACACTTGTCAATTGTCCATATCAAACAATATTCATTATGTAAAGAGATTTTGCATCTTCTCCATAAAATTGTACTCCCTCTGTCCCAAGATGCATGTCAAATATATTTCAAATTTTCTCTTGATCAAGAGTAAATTTTATTTTTTTGGACATCATTTTGGGATGGAAGTAGTACCACATAGGAGTAACTTCAGAAGAAGCTTCTTTCTTACAAGTTGTAAGACTAACTGCAAGCCAGCATCTCTAATTTTACTCTTTTTCAATCTAGTGTGGGCAATATCTGAATTTCCTTACAGTCAGTATAGCAATATGGTACTTTGCTCTAAAATGGTTGCGCCATTCGATTCTACTTTTGATTATAAATTCTAGTTTTAATTATTTTTTGTCCTAGCTTAGTAATGATATTCCCACTTTTTTGTCGTTTGTTGGAAATCTAAACCTTGTTATTGATATGTCATTATAGATACTATCAATAACAATTTTCAAATTTTTATTAGGATTATAAAATTAACCTATAATTGTTGCTCAAAATTCATTCAAACAAACAAAAAAACAAAGTGTGAGCTTCGTTCCGCAACACGGAGGGAGCATTAGGGATAAAATTTACTTTCATGGATGTCCTAATAACAAGGCAAATATCACAAAAACCCATAGGTTATATACAACTTGCATGGAAAAAATAGTAGTATGATACAACAAACAAATGAAATATACAATAACACTGATTAAATTAGACTGACAACAAAAAATAACCCTAAACTGTGCAAAAACTCTAACAGGATGTCATAGACATATACATACACAATTATACATGACTGTCATCAGCAGCCAGAGGAGCCTCCCCAACCGAAGACTCATCAAGATGCATTTGCGCAAAGTCGTTAACAATATCCGCCCTTTCTTTATTATAAAGACTGTCCTTCTTTCCCCCCTCCGCCTTCTCGACCTTCTCTCTAGTCATCACACTCACATCCCCAGCCGCCTTTACAAACATATTAAAAGCACCCGAAACCCATGAAGCTCCCGTCGAGACCAAAGGGTTGCTCATTATAATGTACCCTGCATTGGTCGCTCTCTCCTCCGCTGCAGCGTAGGCGTACTTGGTTATTTCGGACACTTGGAACCGTTCATCGATCTGTTTGACTTTTCCATTGACCATTGCCGTCCCCGCGATTATTTTTTCCGTTAGGCCTATTTTCCTGTCGATTGAAGAAATGGTGGAGGTGGCATTGGAGGTTAGGTGGTGACGTTCGTCGAATGATTTGGCTTTGTTTAATGCGTCTTTTCCTAGGACGAAGCCTTTGGCTAGCATGGTGCTTACGACGTTTTCTGCTTTTTTTACAACTTCGCCACTGGTAATTGGCTTCGGCTCCTTCAGATGAGAAGGTATGTTTATAAGTACGGGATGTTCAATGGGGTTTGAATTTACCATTTTCTACCAAATGGTAATATCTGAATTCAAACTAGGTAGGAAATGAAGGTAGTTATATACTCCCTCCGTCCCAGCACAAGTGACACTTATTTCCTTTTCGGTTCGTCCCAGCACAAGTGACACTGCTTAAAATGGAAATGTTTAATATATTTATATTCAACCAACACCACCATTTTATCTCACTCATTCTCTCTCTTCATATTCCACCACTCATTTTATTCAACCAACACTACTATTTACCCAACTCATTCTCCCTCTTCATTTTCTACCACATATACTACCTTTTCTTAATCTCCATGTCCCAAAAGTTGGTGTAACTTGTGCCGGGACAGAGGGAGTATAATTTTCTTTTATCCCCTAAACTCGACACCAAACCCCAATTTTCACACTCGATCGAATTTTGTCCCACTTTCTTACCTCATGTTTAGATCTTCTCACCTAGCCACCTACATCTGACGGAGGTTTGAAATCCAACGAAAATGCTAACGGGAGTAATTAATGTCGAAAGCAGGCCAAACTACATTTATTCTCTTGCCCAAACTATAACATAACGCCCTTTAGCATTTTCAATTAAGGAGTTCTAATGCCAGACTGTCAGTTGGACAGAGGTGGCTAAGTGGGATGATTTCAAACATGAGGTACCAGAGGGAGACATAATTTGACCGAGGGAGAAAAGTGGGTACCCTCGATATTTTAGGGAATAAACATATTTGGCCTAGAAAAAATATTGAAGATTCCCTCGGTCCCGGCATAAGAGTAGCACTTTCTACTTTCATAATTTTGCGAATCCATAAGAGGAAATAATTTAAGTGCAATTTCATGAAGGTACTGCAAAAACTACACGTGGAAGCACTATCTAAATCCTAGAGACAAAAATTTACAAATTCTTGGTCAAATATTTCATGAATTCATTAGTTTTAGAAAGACGCGGAGAAAAAGAGAGTATAATCTTAGAATCATGAACTTACTAGAGTTAAAGGAGGAGCATGTGGAGGCAGCTGGTAATTCTCAACAGGGCTTATAGAAACTGAATAATCTGAAATATTGGCTCCCTGAAATATAGTTCATGAAATGATTACGCTAAATGTATTAATCTAATAAAAGAAAATATATAATCGCAAAGTTAATTAAAGTTTCCGTCTTAATATAAGAATCGCAGAAAATAAAACTCACATACCGTCAAAAGCATGGCTGTGTCAGCCCCCTGTGAATCCTTGAAGGTGACATATGCGACCTGACTGGTTTCCGTTTCCCTGCAAATATACAATCAACTCTGTAAACGTGAATTCTCTAAAGAAGTCAAATCACCATGTAAGCAATGAGGCAGACCTTTGCAATTCAATAAAATGGATTTCACCCGAAAAAGAGAAGAATTCCTTTATATCTTTCTCAGAGGCGGTCAGAGAGACATTACTCACTCTAATGGTTCTTATCTGTTATAAGTCAAAGTAAACCAGCGGATGAGTTGACGTACCCTTAAACTTAAAAAAAGAAAAAGTAAATAATTCATCAGAACATATCAAAATGGTCAACATCCTAATCACACAGGAATTCAACGTGATTATAATTATACAGATTTAACAGGGTTTGAACAATTCTGAGCATGCTATTGTCAAGTAATTTAGAGAATCATAATGGTTTTTGAAAGTTGAGCAACCTCATATGAATGGCATCCAATTTATTGTTATTATTGTTCTTGACTTTAAGCTTCTTTCGCCACCCAAACCACGAGTTGGAGCAGTACAAAGAGCTACAATGGCATTGTTCCGCAAAGACATCATATCATGTTTTGAAACAATTTTTGTTCTTAAAGGAGCATGTTTAATGCCCCCTCTGTCCCAAAAAAGAGTCGTACTTACCATTTTCGACTGTCCCAGAAAAGAGTTACATTTCCACAAGAGCGAATATTGTTAGTGCGATTTCACGATGGTACAAGCAACTAAAGGTATATTCGTAAGAAGTTTGATTTTATTTTCAAAGGCTACTCTTTTTTTTTTTTTGGGGGGGGCGGAGGGAGTACAAAGTGTAAACATTATTCTGTATTAAAAATCAATTGATGAACACCACCACTTAGTGATGGTTGCTCTCCCCGTGAAATAAATTAACTAACATTGTGATAGCCAAAAGATAAAACCAAATCACAATTCACAAACGATACTCAATTTAGACAAGATATTATTTTGTTTTAGACAATTCTACGAATGTAAAGCAGAATCAAATTGATATTTTCCTCACATCTGATACGTTGATCGTCCAGTTTGGAGGAATGGTGGCCTCGTGATTTGCTTCAGTCCTCTGAACAGCATGGTCCATGGGGACCTGCATATTAGATTCTCAATCAAAATTTTCTAAAGAAAAAAAAAACAGGAAACTTCATGTTACTGAATATCCAATAGAAAGATTAGTCCAGGTGAAAGACGATAAAGCCTATACTCCCTCCGTCTCAGAAAGATTACCCCATTTGTCTTTTGATGGTCAACACAAATGAACTGACCAAATATCAATGTAAATCTAATCATCTCAATGAGATTCTGAAAATTGTAATTGATAAATAACAAGAAATGTCATATTTAAAAACTCTTGACAAAAGACGAAAACCTTAACTTGCAGTAAAAGAGTAACACTATTTGATCATACAGACCAAAAGCTAATAATAGACCTTTAGAATTACAAAATCCAGAACATAACCTAACCCAGAAAGACCATTATAATTAGATAGAGTTGTTCCATACAAACACAAAATAATACAGATTTCATATAGAATGGCTTTAAGGTATTGTACTGTACGACATATCATGCCTTTGATGTTTTGTGCAGTACAATACCTTAAAGCCATTATGTATATATCCCATTTAGATAACAACGCGAAAGGTAGGGGTGATCATGGTCCGGTTTGGTCCATTTATTGACAAAAAATCACAGAACCAGAACCGGAACCAATACGCTGGTTCTATAAAAATTTAGAACCAGAACCAAACCAGTACTTGTTAGAACCAATACACTGGTTCTGGTTCTACTGGTCTGGCCTGGTCCGGTTCTAATCACTTGAAGTTTATTTGATTTCAAATAAACCAATATTGGGAGGGAGAGATGCGGCGCAGTTGAAGAATCGAAGACTAAGGTTTCACTCTTTGGGTAAATTGAAAAGAGGATATGAATTATGAAATATAGAAGTTGAAAAGTGAAACTGAATAAGGATTAGGAGTCTAGGACTTGATGGTGATTTGGGACTTTGGGGCTTGGGTTGGGTACAAAGTTACAAATAATTAAATGAGTATTTTTTATTAAGCAATTTAAATGGATCATTGAAAAATTATAATACAAAAATAAATATACTTATTAACTATATAATAATACATATAAAATAAATATATATAGAATATATGCACAACTGGTCCGGTCCGGTTCTAACCGGAATTAATTTTACCAAGAACCAGGACCGAACCAATATACTGGTTCTATAATATTGTAGAACCGGAACCAAACCATATATGCTGGTCTGGTCCAGTTTTAGCTGGTCTGGTCCGGTTCCATTGGTCCGGTCTGGTTCCATAAATTTTTTGCTCACCCCTAGCGAAAGGGATGCATTATCATAGTCCCACAAAAGAGGTTCATATACAATCTCTAACCCATTGACAACAAAATATGTCCACGAAAATTACACATTCAAGTCTAAAAAGAAATAGAGATAATCAACAAACATGATATGGGGTCATTCGACCCCCTTAAATTTGGAAATGTGTTAATTTTAGTGCCTTTAAGTTTTAAAAAATTACTTTTTTACTACTCACTCTGTCCATAAATGAGTGTCCATTTTAAGAAAATTTTTGTCCCAAAATGAGTGTCCATTTTGATCATAACTTTGTCCCTAAATGTTTTTTTTTTCGAAATTTTTTTCACCGGTATCTTTATACTTGCAAAAACTAAATGTTTGTAAAGACGATTACAAGATTATATATGAATTTTGCCGCCAAATTGTACAAAAAGTTATGTCCCTTAAAATTAAATTTGGACACTCATTTAGGGACAAAGGGTAGTACTTAAAATAATGGATTTATACATTTGACCTCTTAATTTTTAGAAATTTTTTGCATTAAATTATTATTTTTACCTCCCTTATATGCCAAATATGGATATTTATCTTAAAAGCAACACTTTTTTAAAAAAAAATTATGGCTTCGCCACTCTACCTGGTGATAAACTTAAAAAAATAAAGTAATCTTATAGCCAAAATGAAAATTTATTGTTGATGATAAATTTACCCCCAAACTAAAAATTCGTCTTGGAATTCAACAAGTAACATTAATTGTGAAATGAGATGCAATTCAGAACGAGAAATCAAAGAATACAATAAATCAGGAAAAAATAAAAGTTGTCATAATTCAACGCAAAAAGAAACAATAAATTGGAAATTGAAGGTGAAAAGGGGCATACCGACATTAGCAGAAAATTTGATTGAATTGCAGGATTGGGAAACGAGGTTTGTAAATTGAAACATTAATTTATGATTCTGGGTAGAAAGAAACAAAGAGGGATTGCGGCTACAAGAAGAAGGAGAAAGGGTGAGAGGTAGGGGAGGGGGAAAGAAGGGTTTGCTAAATTTGTGTAACTGCTTCCTCTTTGGCGGGAAGTTCGCGCGCCCACCCCCTTTATATCCTTCAAGACTTATATTTGCACACTTATTCATAATATTGAGACAATATTAGTAATAAATTAATAAATATTTAAGTGCATTGAGGAGGATATAATTACTCACAAATATTATTTACATTATGAGTAAAAATAAGTTAGTAAATTATTTGTTTCAAAAAAAAAGTTACAAGTAAATTATTTTTTTTTTTTTTTTTTTTTTTTGTAATTGTACAAAAATTAGAAAGATCTAAATATGTTTAAAACACTATTCCTAAATGAATGTTAATTGGAAAAACATATTTTTTCGAAGACTTACTCGTATCGTACTATAAATTTTATTAAGGCTTATTGATAGTCAGGTAATACTATATACTACATCAATGTTCCGTTTTACTTAATTAATTTCCCAAACTTTCATATTCTTATCTAACAGATATGATAAAGAAATAGTTTTTTTCCCCTAGGGCCCATAATGCCAGGTTTTATTACAAATAAAATCTCGCCCAGATCAAATGCCACATAAGGAGCTGGGGCGAGATTAAAATTCCCCACACTCCTGATGACCAGTCAAATACAAATCCTAAAAACCCACCCCTCATCCACGACACACACTACACACGCACACGCACACTCACACTCACACTCACACTTCGTTCGCTCTCTCTCTCTCCACGCACTCACCGGCTCCTCGTCTTCTACGGCGACGGCGACCGTGGCCACCTCCTCCGGTGACTCCCTGTGGCGGCGGTTACTTCTGTCCGACCACCGAGACTCTTCCTTTCCTCCGGTGACTGATCTAGTACTCCGACGACCTCTGCACATCGACTCACGACCGTTGCCGGCGACGAGTCCTGCTACTCCTTCTCCATATCCGTCCCTCTTTCTCGCCGAAAAGAGTTCTTCTCCGGCATCTCTCTTTCCCCGCTCCGGCTTGAAAACCTAACCCGTTCATCCATCTCAGCCGCCGGCGATTTATCTCTCCCTCTCTCTTCTCTCAGGCGCGCACACACACACACTAAATATTTATTCCGGTCAGATCTGCTCATTTTGGATAGATCTGTGTTGTTTCTCGGTAGATCCAAAGGTAAAGTAATGGAAATGGAAATTACATCTTTTCTATCCTGGTGTGTGCAATTACTAAATCCAGTCAGTAAAATTTCAACTAGATTTGGTAGGGATTTGGCTACTGCAGATTGCCCTGATGGAACCATAACTATAGTCAGATTCCTTGAATCCAAGGACAAGGGAGTAGAACTGTAACAAATAAGTTCTTTTTAAGTCGCTTGAAAAGTTTCTCACAGGTTCAATAAGACTTTTTGCTTGAACAAGACTGAAAAGTCTCATGAACATGGCTGAACCTGATCATAAGACTAAAGTCTTATTGAACCTATTTTGATACAAATGAACATGTTTTAATGAGATTGAAAAGTCTTATGAACAGTTTCAATAAGACTTTTAGTCTTATGAACACATGTTCAAATGAACATGTTTTAATGAGACTGAAAATAGCTCTTATAATACACATATTATTCATAAGAGCAAAGTCTTATGAACATGTTCATTAAGACTTTAGTCTTATGAACAACTTAAAATAAGACTTTAGTCTTATGAACATGTTCATAAGACTTTGGACTCTTTTATGTTAATTATGTGTCAGTTATAAGAGTTTGACTGCTGTTTGACCAAATTTGACCAAAAAAATTATTATTTTTTTGTAAAAAAATGAAAAAAGTATTTTTTTTTGTAACTCTTATATGATAATTATGTGTAAGTAATAAGAGTTTGACTGCTGTTTGACCAAGTTTGACAAAAAAAATTTGCTATTTTTTTGTAAAAAAAATGGAAAAAGTGATTTTTTTAAACTCTTATGTGTTAGTTATAAGAGTTTGACTGTTGTTTTTGACCAAATTTGACCAAAAAAACTATAATTTTTTTTGTAAAAAATGAAAAAAGTAAATTTTGTAACTCTTATATGATAATTATGTGTTAGTTATAAGAGTTTGACTGTTGTTTGACCAAAAATTTTATTATTGTAAAAAAATGGAAAAAGTGAAATTTTTGACTCTTATGTGTTAGTTATAAGAGTTTGACTGTTGTTTGACCAAGTTTGACAAAAAAAATTATTATGTTTTTGTAAAAAAATCAAAAAGTAATTTTTTAAACTCTTATATGATAATTATGTGTAAGTTATAAGAGTTGACTAAAATTTGACAAAAAAAGTAAAGTTGGGAAGAGATATGAGGGTATTTTAGTCTTCTTACATTATTTTCCTGGTGAGGGTGTATGAGGAATTTTCTATCTGGATTTTCCTTATTTGGGTTTGAATCTGGGCTCAGGGGTCCTAGAGTCCAAGGCCCATAAAGAAATACTCTCTCTGTCCCAGAAAACATAGTCCATTTTGGATTTTTGACGGTCAACATATATGTGAACTTTGACCAAAGATTATTATCAATCTAATCATCCTAATAAAATTTTAAAATTTGTCATTGATAAATCACTTGATGATTAATCAATCACAACTTTTAGAATTTCACAAGGATGGTTGGATTGACATTTATATTTAGTCAAAGTTCACTTGTATTGACCATCAAAAATCAAAAGTGGACCATCTTTCTGAGACGGAGGGAGTATTAAATAGATGGGATGACCATATAACATAGTTTTATTTTTTCCACAAAATAACAACCAAGTTCAATATACTGAATCAATACAAACATGAAAAGGAATACAACTCCACAATTTCATTCTTGCGCATGGCACTCATAGTTTTCTTCATAAATACTACAGTATAATATTCATATCGAAGTAAATTTAACTCAAGCCGATTACACTTCCAGAATTGATATATTACATATCATCAAAACAAATGTAAATTTAATTCAATCCGATCGTAGTCCATTGATTTCTCAAAACTGATTGACCTTCATTATCGTCGATAGTAGAATTCGTAAAATCTTGAAAATAAAAACCATCAGGCTTCACCCTCCATTTACATCTTAGAAAACCTTCTTTACGTGCGTCATGGCCACCACATCCATCATATAAACCCTTATTGAAAACGTCAAATATTGCTTGTTTTTCTGGCATCGCGTACCACCAAAAATGACACCAGAAGCGAGTCGTCAACCAAAAGTTCATATTGAAGGACCATTGGACACTTGCCCACTTGGTAAGATTCTGATATCCGATATTATCGCTTTTTGATTGACAATGAACCCAAACAGAATCATTACCCAGCCAATTCACGATGACGACCTGGTACTTATAATCTTCATTTGAACGACCTTTATTTGAGCAAATTAGACAAAGTACGAAAAAACATTTCAATATAGAGAGAGCGAAATTGCTTTGGATGTAATTCATTTCTATCAATTGACTCAGTACTATTTTTTTTAGCGTACAGTTTATATGATTAACATTTGAGGGGAATGACCTCTTGTATATGGTAATTATTAAGGTTTCAAAATAAATTGAAATGCTAAACTAGAAATGGAAGCAAAATGATGGAATGTAATTCAATTCATTCGAAATGGATAAATCTTTCTAAATATGAGTATATTTCATGAGAAATTCAATAAATCTTCATAGATGATAGAATATAATCAATTCATTCTAAATGGATAAAATTGTCTAATTAAGAGTATATTTCATGGAAAATTCAATTTATCTTGATAGAGGCGAGTTCAAACTTATGGCAAAATACATTTACCCCAAACTATTTACTTAATCACACTTCGTGTTATTGATTGAAACTCATTCAAAGTAATATTTAGGGCCTGTTTGGTAACCCAATTAAGCTCTTAATTTGAAACACTTTAAGAGATTAAAATATTAAGCTTGTTTGGTAAGGGAAATTTCAATCACTTAAATTGTTAAGATTATCTTAAATTAAGCTATTAATTTTAAGCTAGTATGTCAAGTCTTAACAAGGTAAGAGGAGGGAAGATAAAGAAAGGGAATGGGTTCAGACCCACTCATCAACATTTTATTTGTTTATTTAATGTTTTTTTTGTTGAAATAGTTTATTTTTTCATGCAGATTAAATATGATAAAATTAAAATAAAATTATTTTTATATTATAAATTTTTATAATATTTTAGTTGAGTATCATAATTAAATTTTATCAATTATTTTTGTCAAAGTTTAGTAAAATTGATCAAAATAGTGAAGAAGAACTTAATTAATGTGGGACAAATGAAAGTACCAATAAAAATTTGTTCAAATATTATTATTATCGGTCTAAATAAAATATAATTTGCAAATAATATTTTTGAAATATAATTATTTATTTTAAGAAATATGATTATTTTTGTTTGAGTATAAACAAAAAGAATAATCAAGTAAAAGAGATGAGACTAATTTTTGAGTGATTATTTACAATTTTGATTAAATTCAGATGTATGTAGTTTGTCAGTACCAAACAAACTAAAGTCTTACAAAATTCAGCAACTTAATGATTTAAGCTCTACATTTTCAGAGCTTAATTTTCAGCTTTACCAAACAGGCCCTTACTCTTACTCTCACTGTCTGATAATCATAAGAGTTGTTAACGTTAAAAGTACAAAAATTAAATAAAAATAAATGTAATATTGATTGTGAAGTAGGTGTTGTGAGTATAAAAGAATAATACTAGGGGCACAAAAAGTCACAAAATCTTGTTCACAAAATCCTAGGTGTAATAAAATTATTGGTGTTTTTAATTAGAGTGTGGCGAGTCAATTATTGATGCAACCAATAAAATATCGCCAACTCATCTTGTGAGTAAGACTTTGTGACCTTATTTTATGTCTCTAGCATTGCTCGAGTATAAAATTAAAGTAGAAGTGAGAATACAGGGTAATGAAAAGGAGTAGTAAGAACTCCCTCCTGCCTCTATTATAAGAAAAAAATATACCCATTAAGAATGTAGTTAAAATTACTTAATTGCTTTGATTTTAAAACAAAAATATTTAAAAATATACTAATATATAGCTGTATTAACTAATAATACATGTACACTTGTATTTGAAAATGAGTATTTAATTATGGGTATTTTTAGTAAAATTATATTAAATATAATTACATTTAAAGAGATTTTCAATGTTTCCGTAATTACCGTGCAAAGTGTAAGTGTAAACGTTATTCCGGAACAGAGGGAGAATTATTTCATTAAATTGAAGCTTGAGGGAGTAAATAGTTGTTGTGAGTGGGCAAGTGTGTCCTACTGGACTACTATTAGACACTTCAATTTTGATGCTGTCAATAAGATATGAGCCCTCGATCGAGTGAAGTCCTCTTAGATCTACACTCCCCACACCTCTCCACCAAGCCCGATTCATCTCATTAATTTTTAAGAATGGACTTCTCTAATGATCGTCCATCTTGAGGGGGGCATATTAAGGATATCAAGAATCCTTCTTGATTTACGATTGAATATTTCCTAAAGATTGAATTAATTACTTTCTTAGAAAGATTAATATTGTATATTTATCTTGTTTAATGTATCTAGAATATCTTGAGAAACACTCAATATCATGTATAAATATTGTACTCTTGTAATTAATAATATTTGATTGTTTTATACTATTCTTCTCTTCCTTGCATGATTGATTTCGTCTTTCTCCCTACTAGCGGGTAACCCGTGCTCTGCACGGGAAACCAATATTATGTCTTAAAAATTATTTTAATTATAGTTAACTAATATAGTAATTATCATTTTAACTAATACTATTAATAAAAAAATTAATGTATATTATTACTATTATAATAATAACTATTATAATTAATTAGTACTATTGATAGTAATAGTTAATATATATTAATAGCAATGATTAATCTATATAAAAATAATTATTATAATAAAATAATATTATTAATAGTAATAGTTGATTGATATAGTAACTATGATTAATTAATATTAAAAATTAATAATCGAAGTTATATAATAACTATTATAACTAACTAATACTAATAATAGTAATAGTTAATGTATGTAGCCTATTATAGTTAACCAATACTATTAATAGTAAAAAATAACTTATAAAGTAACTATTATGGTTAACTAATACTATTAATAGTAATAATTAACTTATATATAGTAACTATTATAGTTAATTAATACTATTAATAGTAATAGTTAACTAATATAGTAACTATTATAGTTAACTAATACTATTAATAGTAATATTTAACTTGTATTGTAACTAATATTGTTAACTAATACTATTAATAGTAATGGTTAACTTATACTATTAATATTAACTAATACTATTAATAGTAATAGTTAATTTATAAAGTAACCATTATAGTTAACTTGTATAGTAACTATTATTGTTAATTATACTATTAATAGTAATAGTTATATATTGTAGTAACTATTATAGTTGACTAATACTATTAATAGTAATATTTAACTACTATATTAACTATTATAGTTAAGTAATACTATTAATAGTTAACTATAATGGTTAACTATTATAGTTAACTATTACTAATAATAGTAATAGTTAACTGTTATTTGCTTAATACCATTAGCTAATACAATTAGTTACTACATAAGGTAACTATTATAATAGCTATTACTAATAATAGTAATAGTTAACTAATATAGTTAACTATAATAGTAACTATTACTAATAAGAGTAATAGTTAACTATAATGGTTAACTATTATAGTTAACTATTACTAATAATAGTAATAGTTACTATAATAGTTAACTATTATAGTTACCCTTTATAATAACTATTATTAATGTTAATAGTATTAGCTAATGAAAAGAAAATGAAAAGTCACTTATTTATTAGTATATTGTTGATGTGGCTTCTCCAAATGCAAGCTTTCTCATTTGTTTGTCCACATGTCAATACCATAGCCCTTTTGGCCAACTTTAATATATATATATATATATATATATAGATTTTATAAGTTCTCATATGTATAATTCAGTCAATTTGTACCCTATCTTTTACATTTTGTTGCAACAAAAATGAATGATTTGAAGGTGTTTTCGGGCTAAACATATCTGACTCCTATGTTTTTTTTAATTGAAACTAATATATAAATTTACAACACATACACACACACACACACACACACACACACACACACACACACACACACACACATATATATATATATATATATATATTAACATTGATGAGCAAATTACTTTATATTAATTTATAAGTTACATAAATAAAAAATATTTTAACAACTGAAATCACGTGAAAAATAATTCGAAAAAAGACTACTCTCCACAAAATCATTCCATCTTCCCCTCCCTTTTCTTCCCTCCATAGCTTCGCTACGTTTTCTCACCACCCTTTCCACCTTCACCTTCCTCTAATTCATCCTCCCCTCCCTTATCTCTTCCTTATTGAATATTTTTATCAATCCAACAATCCACAAATAGGATTCACTTCCAAGAAAGCAAATACGGGGAGTAGATTTTTTTTTCTTTTTTATTTATATAATATTAAAAATCAATATAAAATAATGCACTCACCAATTGACTGAATCACACTTATAAGTGTTGGAAATTTGGCTTGAAATGGTCAACTTTGAGTGGGTCCCGTTGACTTTGACCTTGGTCAATGTTTATACTTGTAGTATGTTATACCATGAACAATATTGGTGTTTTGGTAAAAGTCAAATGATGGATTAAATCCATAGTTCTAAGACTTCAAAGATGAGCTTTTGAAAGAGACTTTTTGGCTTCCAAGGATGAGATGGGTTGGTTGCCATCCCACATGGGAAAGGAAAGGCAAACCTTCCCTTTGCTTGGAAGTATAAAAGGCTTTTGGGACATCCCACATGGAATTGGAATGGGTAGTTGATGTGCCATAAATTACTTGGCATATCATAGTCTCATGTTCAAGTTACATGTGAGGTGGACTTGAACCATTCCCCACACGCGCGCTCGCTCGCTCGGCGCGGGCGCGGGCGCGGGCGTTTGGACGAATGGTTCGTGGGCGTATCTTTTTGGACAAAGTTTATTTGAAGTTTCCAATATTTGCAGAATGGTCCCTGACGAAACTGTTAGGTCAGTTAGTTTCCTAACTGGACTCTAACAGTGCAGTTTCTTTTCCTTCAGGAATAAGTCACTGTAAATCGGGTAGGTTTTGGAGTCCTCCTAGAATACCTAAACCGACTATATACCAGTATAAATATACGATCCCGGTATCAGTTTTACACACGCAATTAAATTGCTGATAAACTGTTCTTTCTCTAAAGTTCGTAATCTGTGCTTGATCTGAGAAGTAAGATTCCGGCGAAGTGGGACAGCAGTCGCAAGTGGTTCGGTACCTGTTCGTGCGAAGATTTTCTGGTACGTTCCTGAGATCGTTTCATCCTCGGAGGAATTTGCCGCAACCCTCAGCCGCACCAGTAGGGGGCAATAGTTTCTTTTAGGAGAGTCTGTTATAGGCGACTCGATCTAAACTGATAAGTTTTCTAACTCTTTTTTTTTTGTTTCTGTCTTTCCTAGATCCTGTTCTTGTGGTTGCGTTTCTGCTTTTGGCTTAATCTGATATTGTTATATGCTTACGTGATTGCCCTATTAATCTGATCGTTGCATATTAAATTCCAACAGTCTAAGAGAAACTAGTTGTTATTAATCATGTCTGCTGCTAACGCTCCATTCAAGTCCCTTGTTGACACTTCTGATCTGCCAGAGAAGTTCGGTGGTAAGAACTTCAAGCGCTGGCAGGAACGGATGAAAATCTGGTTGTCAATTAAGGGGATGACTGGTATGCTAACTGAAAAGTGCCCTGCTATTGATGAGAAGGACCCTGCAACAGCGAAAGCTGCTGAGCAGTGGAGGGAGAGGGACGATGTTGTTCGTGGATGCATTCTTTCGGCTCTGTCGAATGTGCTCTTCGATGTTTATTGTTCTGCTCCCCTCACTGCTGCATCGCTGTGGGAAACGCTTAACACAAAGTATAACACTGACGATGTTGGTGTTGAAAAGTACTGTGTGTCTAAGTTCCTTAAGTATCGTATGGCTGATGGGAAATATGTTACTGATCAAGTGCATGAGTTCCAGATCATATTGCAATCACTCAAGGATGGGGCTATGGAACTTCCTGAGAAGTTCGTAGTTATGTCAATCATTGAGAAGTTTCCTCGATCTTGGGAGGAATTTGGTATGACTCTCAAGCACCGTACAGGAAGCTTGACACTCAATGATTTGATGAATGCAATATCGATCCAGGAAGTGCACCATAGTAACGGTGTTAGTGTGCCTGTGGAGGCTAAAGCCAATGTGATAACTGCAAATAAGAACAAAAGGAAATTCGAGAAAATTAGCTCTAAGGATAATAATAATGATAAGCTGAAACCTAAGAAGAACATCTAGAAAAAGCCAAAAGCGAACAAAACCTGCTGGAATTGTGGAACAGTTGGACACTTTTCTAGGGACTGTCCCAAGAAAGGAAAAGTGGCGCAAGGTTCTGCTGATCAAGCTCAGGCGAACGTGGTCATTGGACCATCTGATGATGATCCTGTTGATGATACACTTCAGCCTGAAATTGATGCTATTACCAGTGAGATTACTAAGTATGTAACTTCTAATCCTGAAATCTTTACTGTTTATGAACCCAACGAGTGGTTGGTAGATACTGGGGCAAATGTGCACGTTTGTGCTGATAAATTGCTATTTGTGTCTTACCAGCCTGAACGTGGTAGATCAGTGACGATGGGGAATTCTAGTGCTGCAAAGGTGCTTGGAACTGGACGCGTGGACCTGAAGTTTCCTAATGGGCGCATTCTGACCTTGCAACATGTGCATCACGTTCCTGACATTCGTCGTAATATCATTAGTGGTTCTTGTTTAGTTAGAGAAGGATTTGAGTTTTCATTTAAGTGTAATAAGGTTATTATTTTGGATTCTGGTTGTTTTATAGGAAAAGCTTATGCTTCGGATGGTTTATTTAAAGTTAGAGTTGAGAGTAGTTTTGGTACTCATTTTATTAATGATAGTTTTATTGATTATCCGGTTTCTTATTCCATTGAATCTTCAAATATTTGGCATGGTCGTTTGGGACACATTAATTTTAAATCTGTTAAAAAGATGATGAATTTGGATATTGTTCCTAAGCATGCTATTGATAAAAATTCTAAATGTCATGTTTGTGTTGAAGCTAAATCTGTTAAAAGGCCTTTTCATTCAGTTAATCGAGATTCTGAAATACTTGATTTAGTTCACACCGATATTTGCGAATTTAATGGCTTGTTGACCAAAGATAAGAAGAAATACTTTATTACTTTTATTGATGACTGTAGTAGATATTGTTATGTCTACTTGTTGAATGGAAAAGACGAAGCACTTGAAAAATTTATTATATTTAAAAATGAAGCTGAAAAACAAACTGGTAAGAAACTTAAACGGTTAAGATCAGATAGAGGTGGCGAATATGAGTCTAATCCGTTTATGCATTATTGCCAATAAAATGGCATAGTGCATGAAGAGACTCCCCCTTACACACCTCAATCCAATGGTGTTGCTGAACGTAAGAATAGAACCTTTAAAGATATGATTAACAGCCTACTTATAAGTTCTGGACTACCTAAGTATATGTGGGGAGAAGCTTTGAATACGGCTTGCCATATTCTGAATAGAGTTCCTCCTAAACATAGAAATGAAAGTCCGTTTGAACTTTGGAGAGGTAGAAAGACCAACTTGAAATACTTGAAAGTGTGGGGGTGCCTTGCAAAGGTACTTGTCCCTGAACACAAGAGAAAGAAGCTTGGTCCTAAAACTGTTGATGCTATCTTTATAGGATATTCTGAAACAAGTTATGCATTGAGATTTCTGATTATCAAATCTGAAATTTCTGGCATAGATGTTAACTCAATTGTTGAGTTACGTGATGCAACATTTTTTGAAGATGTGTTTCCCATGAAAACCGGACTCCCCAAAGAGTCAAATACCACGTCTAATTCAATTCCATCTCAAGTGGAAGAGATGACAAACGTGGGGGCAGATCCAATTGGTTCTTTATCTGATGATGAGGATGAACCAAGAAGGAGTAAACGGGCTAGGATTACCAAGGATTTTGGAAGTGATTATATCACTTACAATATCGAGGGTGACCCTAATACCTTCAAAGAAGCGATGGCATCTCCTGATGCTAAGCAATGGAAGGATGCCGTTAAAAGTGAAATTGATTCTATTGTCTCAAATGGGACATGGGAATTAGTTAAACTTCCTCCTGGTTGCAAAGCAATTGGGTGCAAGTGGGTTTTTAAGAGGAAACTGAAACCTGATGGAACCGTTGATAAGTTTAAGGCTAGATTAGTTGCTAAAGGGTTTAAGCAGATGGAGGGAATAGACTATTTCGATACCTATTCACAAGTTGCTAGGATGACTACAATTCGTATGCTTATAGCATTGGCTTCTGTATATGATCTCCATATCCATCAAATGGATGTGAAGACCGCCTTTCTTCATGGCGATCTTGAGGAGGAGATCTATATGGATCAGCCTGAAGGATTTATAGCATCTGGCAATGAAAGGAAGGTCTGTAAACTAGTTAAATCCCTTTACGGATTGAAACAAGCCCCAAAGCAATGGCATGAGAAGTTTGATAAAATCGTCTCATCGTTTGGCTTTATTACTAATGAATTTGACAAGTGTGTCTATTCTATGAGTAAAGGTGATAGTTGTATTGTCTTGTGCCTATATGTTGATGACATTCTGTTATTTGGAAATAATATGAGAATAATCGATGAAACTAAATCATTCTTGAAAAGTAAGTTTGAAATGAAGGATATGGGAGTAGCTGACGTGATTCTTGGCCTTAAGTTGACTCGGTCAACTAAAGGCATAACCATCTCACAATCTCATTATACTCAGAGTGTAGTTGAGAAGTTTGGTTATAAGGATGGTAAAATCGTCAATACTCCATTTAGTTTTTCTTTGGCACTTGCTAAGAATGAGAATGGAGTACCCGTGGCTCAGTTGAAATATTGTCAGATAATTGGGAGCTTAATGTATCTTGCTAACTGTACTCGACCGGATATATCCTACGCAGTTACGAGGTTGGCTAGATACACTAAGTGTCCGAATAGAGCTCATTGGGAAGCTCTAGGTAGAGTACTTCGGTACTTGAAGGGAACCATTTCCCTTGGGCTGCATTATAGGAGATTTCCTGCTGTACTCAAAGGGTACAGTGATGCTAGCTGGATTGCCACTAACTCTGGGAGTTATGGCTGTACTGGGTATGTTTTTACCTTAGGTGGAGCTGCAGTTGCCTGGAGGTCTACAAAACAAACCCTGTTGTCTCGGTCTACCTTCGAAGCCGAGCTAATTGCTCTTGACACTACTGGATTGGAGGCTGAATGGCTTTAAGGACTTATGTCTGAATTGCCTATAGTCAGCAAGCCTATTCCTGTGATCTCTGTACATTGTGACAATACTGCCACAATTGAGAAACTTAAAAGTGTCAAGTTCAACTGCAAAACTAGGAGACACATCCAAATAAGATTGAAATCATTAAGGGATCTTGTGTCTCGAAAGGTGATAACTGTAGATTATGTTGGTACCAAGGATAACACAGCTGATCCTTTAACTAAGGGACTCGATGTAGTCTTAGTTCAAAAATCTTGGTTGGGGATGGGACTGAACCCCGTCTGATTCACATGTGGTAGGAACCCAACCTATCTGAGTGGAGATCCCACAAAGAAGGTTCAATGTGGTAGTAACAAGCCGTAGGGTGGATTGGAACACCTAAAACAGATTGACATGTCACATGTCTGTATCTGTCCCCTGAATAGCCTAAAAGGTGTTCATTACTGCAAGTATAGTAAAAGCTTTAGGCTTTGAATGAGATCAAGTCTTTTAGACAAGATGGTAGCAGTACATCTTTGGAGATGCCCAACTAAATAAGTGTTATTGTTAGCCGCAATTAGAGGAAATGGGTTATTCCTCGAAAGCACTTATGATAGAGGATAAGGACGTATGGCTTATACGCGTCAAACATAATGATAGAGGCTGCTGTCATAGCCTTTGTCGTGTTGCTACCAACAAAGGCTCCTACACTCAAAGGAATCAGATTCAAGACACCCGTTCATCTGGTCCTGTGGGGGTTTGCGTTGACTAGCTTAGGTAGGGGTTCAAGTCGGGAGACACCATCTACTGAAAGCACGACATGGATAATCTCTACTAGTCTTATCACCATGGATTTGTGGGGGATTGTTGGAAATTTGGCTTGAAATGGTCAACTTTGAGTAGGTCCCATTGGTGGGTCCCGTTGACTTTGACCTTGGTCAATGTTTATACTTGTAGTATGTTATACCATGAACAATATTGGTGTTTTGGTAAAAGCCAAATGATGGATTAAATCCATAGTTCTAAGACTTCAAAGATGAGCTTTTGAAAGAGACTTTTTGGCTTCCAAGGATGAGATAGGTTGGTTGCTATCCCACATGGGAAAGGAAAGGCAAACCTTCCATTTGCTTGGAAGTATAAAAGGCTTTTGGGACATCCCACATGGAATTGGAATGGGTAGTTGATGTGCCATAAATTACTTGGCATATCATAGTCTCATGTTCAAGTTACATGAGAGGTGGACTTGAACCATTCCCCACACGCGCGCTCGCTCGGCCGGGCTGGGCCGGGCTCGGGCACGGGCTAAGGGCGTTTGGGCGAATGGTTCGGTTCGTGGGCGTATCTTTTGGACAAAGTTTATTTGAAGTTTCCAATATTTGCAGAATGGTCCCTGACGAAACTGTTAGGTCAGTTAGTTTCCTAACTGGACTCTAACAGTGCAGTTTCTTTTCCTTCAGGAATAAGTCACTGTAAATCGGGTAGGTTTTGGAGTCCTCCTAGAATACCTAAACTGACTATATACCAGTATAAATATACGATCCCTGTATCAGTTTTACACACGCAATTAAATTGCTGATAAACTGTTCTTTCTCTAAAGTTCGTAATCTGTGGTTGATCTGAGAAGTAAGATTCCGGCGCAGTGGGACAGCAGTCGCAAGTGGTTCGGTACCTGTTCGTGCGAAGATTTTCTGGTACGTTCCTGAGATCGTTTCATCCTCGGAGGAATTTGCCGCAACCCTCAGCCGCACCAGTAGGGGGCAATAGTTTCTCTTAGGAGAGTCTGTTATAGGCGACTCGATCTAAACTGATAAGTTTTCTAACTCTCTTTTTTTTGTTTCTGTCTTTCCTGGATCCTGTTCTTGTGGTTGCGTTTCTGCTTTTGGCTTAATCTGATATTGTTATATGCTTACGTGATTGCCCTATTAATCTGATCGTTGCATATTAAATTCCAACAATAAGAACTATTCACTTCTTCTCAAACTAATAGCTATTAAAATTGTATGCGTGGAGATTAAGAAAATATGTTGCAATTGACCCTTATAAGATCTCTCTTTAGGAACTTTGTAGTATATCTTAAGCCATAATTTGCAATTTTCCCAAATGGAAACCAGTTGTTCATTATCATTTTGTGAAAGCTCCCCAAAAGCTTCGATGGACATTTAAATATTTTTTTGTACAACATCATTTTGTGATTTCTCCCAATTTTTCAAGATCATTTTGTTTAAAATTATATTGAATACTTTTAGGTTGAGATGAAGAGGTGTAATCGGTACGAGTGGAATAATTTGTACGTTTATTGAATTCATCTAGTAATGTATTATAAAATGAGATTCACACTTTCAAAATTACATCTTATTGATATGCACTTTAGTTACTTTTCTTCATGTTCGCCGACTGGTTACTAACTACTTAAATCATTATTTGTTCCGCTGCTTTTCGCATCCACATGTTCCGCTACAGTCGACCGCCGGACCCAGCCCTCCCATTTCTCAGATCGCGACACGTGTCATCATTAAAACTAGATAGGTCATGATATGGTTTGATTTTTTTTAAGTCGAAAAAATAAATAAAAATACCGGTGTGTTCGTCTCGACGAGACGAATAAAACTAGATAGGTCATGATATGGTTTGATATTTTTTTTATTAAAAAATAATTTTTTAACATACAAAACAATTGAGCTGCTCGTCATAATAAAATGTAACACTTTCTTATGAAGAAATTAACAGTTTGGTCTTAAAAAATTAACACTTTTATTGAAAGATGTAACAACAGTTTCGCAAATAACATAAATAATTTATGTGATTAGAAAAAGTAATAATTGAAGTGTAACACAGTGCATATATAATTGTAATATGCTATGTAGATGAATGTAACAGTTTTATAGCGTAAATGTTACTTTTTTCTTTAAAAAAAAGAGTAAAAATTCATGTATATAAGCGGTTTTGTATTTCAATTGAATGTAAAACCCTAGAAAAGTGTTACAATTGAGGAAAAAAAAGGTTACATTCATTTATTATAAAATGTAACATTAATTTAGTTGTCAATCTTATGTTATCTTTAATCTATTTCATCAAAATTGTGGTACATTTTTGAGAAAAAAAAAAGTGTTACATATGAGAAAAAAATGTTACATTTCTTTACAAAAAGTGTTACTTTTGCTGGCGAGAAAAAAATAGCCGGGAAAAAAAAGTTGAAAGGCAAAAAAATAAAATTGGCTCGGCTTACCTGTGAGACGGTCTCAAAGGAGACCGCCCCAAATAAATAAATAGGATGACCATATAGCACATCTTTATTTTTTCGAAAAAATAACAACCAAGCACAGTGATAACAAATCAATACAAACATGAAAGGGAATGCAACACCACAATTTCATTCTTCCACGTCACATTCATAGATTTTTCTCATAAATACTTATAATATTCGTTTCAAAATAATTGTTTATTCTTTTCTTGATAAAAAACAAAAATAGACAAATGTTGTTATATACTAAGATATTACATGTTATCAAAACGGATATAAATTTAATTCAAAAAAATCATAGTCCATTAATATCTTAAAATTGATTGACCTTCGTTATCTTCTCTAGTAGAATTCGTAAAATCATGAAAATAGAAAACCATCAGGCTTCACCCTCCATTTACATTTTAAAACCTTGACGGGCGTCATAACCACCACACCCATCTTTAAAATCCTTATTGAAAACGTCGAATATTGCTTGTTTTTCTGGCTTCGCGTACCACCAAAAGTGACACCAGTAACGAGCCGACTCTCACAAGTTAGTGTCGAAGGACCATTGGACACTTGACCACTTGGTAAGATTTTGATACCCGATATGATCGTATTTTGATTGACAATGAACCCAAACAAAATCACCCCAGCTAATTCATGATAACGGTCTTCGGATTTGTTTGAGCAAATTAGACAAAGTAGGAAAAAAAATTCAATATTGATCGTGCAAATATTGCAATCAGTTGAGCCGGATCCACGGAGTGATATCTGGATGCCTGTTAGCCTGAAAGAGATGAACAAACGTTAACTCAGCCGGGGCTTCTCCGGCGAAGGCCCTCCGGCGTGAGAATGAGTTAGTCTGCTTAAGTGTGAAATCTGGAGAGAAAGAGTGAGGTTACAGAGCTTACCCTTCCTCCAGCTGAATGAGGGTGCTATATATACCCCAGAATCCATGCCTTGTCACTTAGATTCCTTCCTTGAACGTAGGGGTTTGTACTTATCCACATCTATGACTCATCATGTTCGTATTAGGGCAACACTTCTAGAAGTCATCAATGGGCCTCACCGGAGAATTGGGCCTGGCCTCCTATTCTTCCAATCATGGCGGGGTCAGATACAAGTCCGAGCCGTATGACCGAGCAAGCATTCCGCGAAGTCCGACCTCGAGTCGGGTGTGTCCGCGGGCACCGATGAAGGGCCCTTTTAGAGTAATCTTGGTTATCGTGGTCAGCTCGGCCAACGATCTGAGAGTCAATAGAAACGGTTTGGTCTTCGGAATCCTTGCTCGGTTCCTCTTGGCTGCGACCTCCCAGCTCGGTTCAAACGAGCTAATGATATCCAGGTTCGACCTGGGTTCGTTCAGTATGTGATGCTCAGGTCGGGACGTGTTAGGCCGGACTTCCTGCCCGTTTCCTCAAGTCGGGTCGTTCCTTTCAGTGGCCTCCATGATTCCCAGTTGAGAGTAACGAAAGTGGGAATCATAGATCCAGGAAGGCGATCCATGTGGTTTGCTCGTTGAGGCTTATAAAAAGGAATAGTTGAAGGGACACGTGGCATCCGGAGCGACTGGGGGGTACAGCTGTAACGCATCATGGACGTGGTGGCGTGATGGGACGGTTCCAGTCTTCTATGCCAGGCGCCGTCGTCATCCTACCTAGCCTAGGGGTGCAGGCACTCGTCTAGGGAAGGTACATGGCATTAAATGCGGCCCGTTTGAGTTGATGGGTACCGGATCGGTTCGGGTCGACCCGCGAACTTTTTGTAAAGAAGGGGGTTATAAAAACCCTTATTTCTCCCTTTTTCCTCTTCCTCGCCTCCAGTAACTTCCAGCAAACTTCTTAAGTTCCCACGACGCCGACGACGACCTTTTGATTCTTTCTGGCCTTCTTGTTCAAAACTTCGAATACTGGTATACTCTCGTCCTCAACTTTTGTTATATTGGTATATTCTTTCCTTTTCGTTCTTTTTGGTTGGAAATCTTGTTTTTCGTTGATTAATTTTGAATTTTCCGGCAAAAACTTGAGTTTTCCGGTGAAAGTTTTAAATTTCCCGGCGAGAACTTGAATTTTCCGGCTAGAACTTTAAATTTCCCGGCGATAGCTTTAAATTTTCCGGCGATAGCTTTAAATTTCCCGGCGGTAGTGGTTATACATTGAGCGCTCATCATGACTTCTCCAGAAATGACGCCGGAGTTCATGAAAGTGGTTGGAAGTTCCTCGTTTTGCTTTCATGATCGTACGAACTTGATATACCGTAGTATCGTCGGTGGTTGGAGGAAGTTAGATTTGGGAGAGATCAGGGAGATCTTGAACGCATATGGGCTTGATGGCAGTTTGAGGTGGCCCTACGTTGGCAGTGAAGATTGGATGCGCCCCGAGCACCCCAGTGTCATTCTCTTCGAGTATTATAACGAGTTGATCAACCACATAATCAACTATTACGTTGTCGGGAAGAAACCCCCTCTCACTTGCATAGAGTCTGGGTCTCGAATAGGCGAGGGGTCTGACCGTCCAACGAGCTCCACCTTGGTTTCTAACTTGGGGTCTGGCCCCCATGTTCTTCTTGCAGATATGGCTTGCAGTGATGAGGCTTCCGACTCTCAGAACGATCATCTATCTGGAGATGAGTTGGGGCTTGAAGTTGAATAAGAAATGAGTGATCCTGGGTCCGAGGAGGACATTGTATATGACGTAGAGCCTGTATCAGTTCGGTATACCGAGGACGTGACATCTTCCAGACCGGCTCTTCTCCTAGAAGACGCTTTGGATTATCGAGAGAGTGAGGGGACTGAACTCGTTGGAGAGGACGACGACGCTTATAATTTCCAGTATATAGAGAGGGAACTGCTTCGCGTTGCTCATCCCACTAGTGCCCGGACACTAGGTTTTGAGAGCTCGTTAGAGGGCCAAGGCTTGGTTCTTCCACCCCCCACTGTTGTACAAGCACAACTCGTAGATAACATGTATGATAAGTATAATATAAGTAGGGATGACTATCGTATTTCCTACGTTCCTCAGGGCAGTGTCCCAGTGGTCGATCTAATGCAGAATAAAGAAAAGGTGGCTTTCTTCGTTGGCCAATTCGAACTCGGCCTCCGTCTTCCCCTGGATCCTTTTATTAATGATTTTTTGACGGACACTTGTTCTGTCCCTCTTCAATTGGTGGCCAATATGGTGAGGACGGTGAATAGTTTTTTGGTCGTTTGCCGTCATCTCGGTTATGAGCCCACTGTTCATGTATTTAAGAAATTTTTTAGGATCTCCTGAACTAAGAACCGGTTTGGTAAGCCACCGTACCATACCCTCAGTGTAGGTGCTAACCCCAACGCTCCTCACCTTCTTCGTTCTTTCCCTAGCAAAATAAATACTTTCGCCAATCATATCGTGCTTATCGAGAGCAGGAAAGGATGGGAATTTCTATGCTCCCAAGGTGAACTTTCTCGTTTATCAGGGCTATGGGAGCCTGAGTGGTCGACTAATTTAGAGAAAGCATTTAAGAAGCTTGTGGCCCAAAAAAGGGATCGAGAATGGGTGATAAACTGGGACAAGTTAGAGAAAAGCCCCCGGTATTTTGCTCGCGCTGGCCTTCATGGCTTTACTTCAGAGGGGATTGAGCCCGTGGTGACCATTGCTCCTGGTCGATGTTATCCAGATTGGGTGGTTCATGAGGAATGCTCGTTTGAAATAGATTGCTTCGCTTTCTTGAGCTCGGTCGAACATTGTCGCTCTTTTGAGCATTTTGGGGGTGATTACCTATTTTGTTTTTTGTTGTTGTTTCCTCGTGTTCGTGTTCTTAACGTCGCTCGTTCTTGTTGCAGCGATGAGTTCACACGGAGAGCAGTACCTGGCTGCGGCCGCGACCAAGAAGAAGGTTCCCTCCTTCCGTCAATTGAAGACTCTGAACAAATCGACCTCGTCCTCGGTCGCCAAAGCACAGACGGGGGTTCGGCAGTGTGAACTTTCAAAGAAAGCTCCTTCTTTTGTCCCTCTAATTTCTACCGATGGTGAGAAAGAGAGGAATTCTGGGGGTCCCAAAGCTTCTACCGAGAAGAGACTCGGTGCTTCCAACACCATACCCTCCCCTTCAATGGAAAAAGAGGCCCCAGCTCGGCACATTACTGATGTTACAAAGAAGAGGGGGCGTACAGAGGAAGTTGCTGACCATGTTCCTCTTTCAAAGAGGTCAGCCCCCCGAGCTCAAATTACTCGTGCGGATTTAGAAGGTGTGAAGAGTGGCGAGGAGGTTGACGAGCTGGCTGATCGGCTCGGCAATGTTACTTTGTTCAGAGGTTTGAACCTTTATGCCCGCAAAGGGTATAAAGTCAGGTTTGGTCGCGCCGTGCTTCGCCGAGCAGCCGATTTTGATCATCTTGAGGATCTTGCAAAGGAGAAATCGTCTTCTTCTCTGTGCGGCGGTCGCCTTGGCTTGCTTATTAATGAGGTACAGATTTTTGGCTTGGTTTATTGTGCTCTACTTATATCGGATTTGACTAAGGAAACTTATTATTGTTTTTTTAGATGGCCACGCTTGGTCTCCACCTTATTCGGAGTGGCGAGGAACTTGAATCCCGAGCCAGGGAGAAGGCAGAGGCGCTAGTGGCCAAGGAAAAAGAGCTTGCTCTTCATGTTGATGAGGTTATCTCGTTGAAAACGAGGGTGGCTGAGCTAGAGAGGATCCTGTCCGTCAAGGATAAAGAGATAGAGACGGCTCAGGCGGAGGTGGTGTCAGGTCGTTCTCGTATCAATGACCTTGAAGATCAGGTTAAGATGGCGGAAGGGCGCAATACGGAGGTCCTTGAGCGCCTCCGTTTGTCTGAAGAGGAAAACGAGCGGCTCAAAGCTGAAGCCGAGGTGACCCAACGCACCTCTCTAAATGAGCAAGCCATTATTGATCGGTATGAGCAGACCGAGGCTTTTGCTAAGAAAGTGATAGAAAAAGCCATGCCTTATTTTGAGACGGGTCACAGCACGGCATTAGGGATGCTTATGGCCATGGCTACCTCCCCAAGGATCCTGAAATCATCGCCGATCTCATCGAGCTTCCCCAATTTAATCCAGAAGCTCGGGCTGCCCATGCTATGATTCCTTTTAACGAAGAAGAATTGGGTCAGCTTGATTGTGAAGATGAGGAAGATAAGTTGGAGGTCTGGGTTAGGCCTGATCTTTTGGATGTCAATGTGGACACGGTCTTAGCTCGCCGTGCCTTAGAGCGGGAACGTGCTGAGGCCGATAAGGTGCCAGAAGAAGCCGGAGCTGGGGGATCCGTGGCTGAGGGCGAGGTAGCCCAGGATGAATCTCCACCCTTATAATAATTTTAATTAATTTTCTTTTTCTTTTGTATGCCCCCCGAGGTCGGCTCTTGACCTCGTTATTAGTATGAACCTTTGTAATTGTTCTTTCTTGTGGAATACCGTGTACCTTTTTCGCTTTAGGCTGTTTGTTGAAGTCTTATTCGTTCAGGACGAGTTGAAGGTTTGCTTGTTCAAAACAAGGCTCAACTCGTTCAGGACGAGTTCAAGGTTTACTTGTTCAAGACAAGGCTTAGCCCGTTTATGACGAGTTCAATGTTTGCTTGTTCAAGACAAGGCTTAGCTCGTTCAGGACGAGTTCAAGGTTTGCTTGTTCAAGACAAGGCTTAGATCGTTCAGGACGAGTTCAAGATTTGCTTTAAGGTTTGCTTGTTCAAGACAAGGCTTAGATCGTTCAGGACGAGTTCAAGGTTTTCTTGTTCAAGACAAGGCTTAGCTCGTTCAAGACGAGTTTAAGATTTGCTTGTTCAAGACAAGGCTTAGATCGTTCAGGACGAGTTCAAGGTTAGCTTGTTCAAGACAAGGCTTAGCTCGTTCAGGACGAGTTCAAGGTTTGCTTGTTCAAGACAAGGCTTAGCTCGTTCAGGACGAGTTCAAGGTTTGCTTGTTCAATACAAGGCTTAGATCGTTCAGGACGAGTTCAATGTTAAAGCGTAAAAATTCATACATTGAGATAAACGAATTCCAGCGTGATTTCAATATATAAACGAGCTGATACAGGAATCAAGTGCCCGAAAAGGGCTATCCTTGGAAACCATACAAAACGAGGACATATTAATGATAATATCGCCTTAAGCTATTGGAATGCCAGGGATTTTTTAGGTCTTTCCCTTCAGGGTTTCTCAGCATATAAGTCCCGTCGCGGACAATCCGGGTTACGACGAAGGGACCTTCCCAGTTTGGGGAGAGCTTGTTTTGCTGAGCTTTTCGGCTTGTGTCTTCGATCTTTCTCAGTACCCAGTCCTCTACTTGGAAAAGTCGCTTTCTCACCCTTCTATCATGGTACCTCTTCGTTTTTTGCTTGTAATTCACGGATCTCAAGTGAGCTTCTAGCCTTTTTTCATCGATCAAGTCCAGATCGATCCTTCTTCTTTCCTCATTTTTAGTTTCATCAAAGAACGCGACCCGAGCTGTGGGTATTGCTAACTCGGCTGGAGCCATGGCCTCTGAGCCGTAAGTCAGCGCGAATGGGGATTCACCCGTGGGGCCTCTGGTGGTTGTCCGAACGGCCCATAGAGCTAGAGGGAGCTCATCGACCCATCTTCCTGCTCTCCCAGTTAGATTTCTATGCAATGCGTGCATCACAAGTTTATTGGCTGCCTCAGCCTGGCCGTTACCTTGAGGATGGGAGACCGACGACTTAGTGTGTTTAACCCCTAGCCGGGCACACTCAGCAGTGAAAGCATCTGAAAATTGGAGTCCTCGATTCGAAACAATGTGTTTGGGTACCCCGAATCGGCACCAAATCTGATCATGGACAAAATTTAGTACATTTTCCTCGGTTATCTCAGCTAATGGTTTGGCCTCTATCCATTTTGTAAAGTAATCAACAGCTACTACTGCAAATTTGAGCCTCCCACGGGCCAGTGGGAAAGGTTCGACCAAATCTATCCCCCACATGTGAAAGGGCCAGCATGCCACGACTGGGATTTGCTCGGTAGCAGGCAGCCTGGGGAGGTCGGCATATCTTTGGCACTTGTCACATCTTTTGACATATTCTACTGCCTTCTCAAATTTGGCCAGTAATAGCCCAAGGTGATGACTTTTTCCGCCAAGGTTCTAGCACCGGGGTGGCCGCCACAGATTCCCTCGTGTACCTCTTCTAGCAAACTTTGGGTTTGTGCTGGAGGTACGCACCTTAAAAGGGGCTTGACGAACGACCTCCTGTACAGGTTCCCTTCCAGAATTATGAAGCGTAGGGCTTTCTTTTTGATCGCCTTAGCTTTCTCGGTGTCTAACGGCAGTTCCTCTTTCTCGATATAATTTTTCATGTCATCGATCCAATTGGCAAAGTCCGTATCGGAGAAAGCCTCGTTTAGTTCCATGATCTGAACTCTTTCAATTGCGGGCCGTTCCAAAAACTCGACCCATTTTAACTGATTAGCTTCTCCCATTTCCATAGTAGCCAATTTTGACAGCATATTAGCTCGTGCGTTATCCTTCCTACCGATCTGCTCAATCTGCCAAGATTCGAATCCTTCCACCAATTTTGCAACGAGATCTCTATATCGGGACAATACCGGGTTGACGGTCTCGTATTCTCCTTTCAACTGATTAACGACGAGTTGAGAATCCGTGTGAGCCTTCAAGTTCTTTACTCCCATCGATTTGGCCAAGTCAATACCGGCTATGAGAGCTTCATATTCAGCTTGGTTATTAGAGGCTGGAAACTTGAATCGCAGGGCTTTTTCAACAGTGAGGCCGTTTCCTGGTTCGATCAACAATACCCCAGCCCCGCTATGGCTTTTGGACGCCGATCCGTCCGTGAACATATGCCAACCCTTGAGATCCTCGATCCGGTGGTCGTTGGTGGATGAAGCTTCTTGTTCGCTGCTAAACATAGTTTCAACCATAAAATCTGCTAATGGTTGTGCCTGGAGCGTTTTTCTCGGTTTATAGGAGATATCGAACTCGGTAAGTTCGATCGACCAATTCAAGAGCCTTCCCGAGCTGTCTGGTTTCTGCAGAATTTTCCTAAGGGGTGCGTTAGTGTACACCACTATAGGATGGGCTGAGAAATAAGCCCTCAATTTGCGAGCGGCCACTACCAGAGCATACGCCAGCTTTTCGGCGTTTAAGTACCGTGACTCTACATCGTTGAGAGCCTTACTTGTATAGAAAACCGGCTTGATTCCATTGTAATTCCTGGTTAGCACGGCAGCAACCGCCCTAACTGTGGCAGCGAGATACACGTACAAGGTTTCTCCCGAAGAAGGGTTGCTGAGCAAAGGGGGACGACTCAGATATTCTTTCAATTGCTTGAAAGCTGAGGAACACTCCTCAGTCCACTGAAATTCTTTTCCTCCTCGCAAAACCTTGAAAAACGGTAATGATTTTTCCGCCGACTTGGGTATGAAACGACCCAACGCTGCCACCCGTCCGTTTAGCCTCAGAACTTCCTTGACTGAGACCGGCTCTTTCATAGTGAGTAACGCAGTTATCTTTTTGGGGTTTTCTTCGATGCCCCTTTGAGATACCATGAAGCCGAGGAATTTTCCTGCTGTGACACCAAAAACGCACTTGCTCGGATTGAGCTTCATCTCATTGGCTCTCAAATTGCCAAAAGTTTCCCGCAGGTCTGTGCAGTGGTCTCCATCCCTTGTCTTGATGACCATGTCATCTATATATGCCTCCATGTTCCGCCCGAGCTGGTTTTTGAAGACTTGATTCACCATTCTCTGGTAGGTGGCCCCTGCGTTTTTGAGGCCGAACGGCATCTTTTTGAAGCAGTAGGTCCCTTCGCTTGTTTGGAAAGCCGTGTTCTCGATGTCCTGCTCGGCCATCTTAATCTGATGATAGCCCGAGTAAGCGTCCAAGAAACTGAGTGTTTTGTGACCGGCTATGGAATCGACGAGTTTATCTATTCTGGGGAGCGGGAAGCAATCTTTAGGGAAAGCTTTATTGAGGTCGGTAAAATCAACGCACATTCTCCACTTGCCGTTGGCTTTCTTGACCATCACAACGTTAGCTAGCCAAGATGGGTAGTAAGCCTCCTTAATTATCCCGGCTCGTTGTAACTTGCTCACCTCTTCCCTGATGGCTACTTGTTTGTCAAGTGAAAAAATCATGCGCTTCTGTTTAATTGGCCTCACGCTTGGGTCGAGGCAGAGCTCATGTACGGCTATCTCCTCCTTAACCCCTCTCATGTCCTCAACTTTCCAGGCGAATACATCTAAGCTCGCCTTCAAAAGGGTGATCAAGTTAGCCCGTTCGTCTTGGGACAGCTGCTTCCCAATCTTGACTACCTGTTCTGGGAACTCGGGGTTGATCGGAATCTCCTCGAGCTCGTCGATCGGCTTGAGCTCGGGCCCTTCTCTGAATTGGAGGGTGTCTACAATTATGTCTGTGATTCTTTCCACGTCTTCACCGGCCAAAGTGGGGGCCTCGCTCTTTATGAGACCGATCATGCTGCTCTTCACGATCCTCAGCTCCTTTTCAATCTCTTCATCCGTTTTGATCTCGCTTACTGCACCGACCAGCATTGTCTCCGACGCTCTTTTTGCATTGACCTCGATTCCAACGGAGTCTTGCTCGAGCTTTCTCTTCATTTTCCTAGTTTCCATCAGGTACTCCAGAAATTCCTGGGCTCGGCTCCGCAAACAGCCCACTCCGGCCGGAGTTGGAAATTTGACTCGCTGGTGAGGTAAAGAAACAACCATCCCAAGCTTGACTTGGCTTGGGATCCCTAAAATAGCATGGTAATCACTCGCCACATCAATGACCATGAAGGTGATCGTTTCCTGGACCTTATAAGGTGAAGTACCTATCTCAACGAGGAGGCTCACGGTCCCTTTGACCTCCACCTTATGATTTGTAAACCCTTCCAACCGACCTGCATAGGGGGTCAGCATGCTATCAGACAAGTCCATTTCTTTGAAGCATCTATAATACAAGATATCCCGGGCAGCTCCGGTGTCCACCAGAAGTCGGCTCGTTTCACAATTGTCAATTCTTCCCTCCAGAATGATGGATTGTTCTCTTGCTATTTTACTGGCCGCGAGCTCGTTTGGGGAGAAGGAGATGGTTTCCTCCCTTTTATTGTTCCAGGCTGGCACAAAGGGTACCTTTTTAAGACTGTAGATTTGATTCTTCAAGGCAGTGATCGACAGGGCTTCATCGTGGATCACCCCAATCCTTTTCCTGGGTGGTCGCTCATGCCGTTGTCGGTCTTCGTAATTCTCCTTGGTATCATGGCCTCTGGCGTCGCGGCCTCGCTTACCATCTCTTTTGATGAAACGATCCAATTCTCCCTGATCCACTCTCTGCTGAATGGCTCTCTTTAATGACAGGCAGTTCTCCGTCTCGTGCCCAAATCCTTATGGAAGGCACACCATTTTCCCGAATCTCTTCTCCCTTCCTCGTTTCCCACCATGAGACGAGGGGGGACCATCTCTATCAAATTCATGATTTCCTTGTGGGATCTGTTCAGCGGAGTGAAAGCCTCCTCATTGATCTCCTTCCATTCAGTACTCCTGGTTCGGTTCTTGCCCCTTCTTGACTCACTTTCTTTTGATTCCTTGGATTCGCGTTCGTTGCCTCTTCCTGATTCTTCTTTTGCCTTGGCCTTTCCATCCTTCGAGGTTCGCTTATCCGCTAGCTCGGCCTGAGCTACGTGATATGCTCGCTCATACAAGTCTCCCTTTGTTTCCGGAGGCCTTATTTCAAACTCAAACTTCAATTGAGAGGCTCTCATGCCTGCAGTGAAGCATACCATAACCATATCATCCGTCAATCCTTCAATTTGCTCGGACAGATCTCTAAATCTTTGGTAAAAACTCATAGACGACTCCGTTTCGCCCTGCTTCACATTCGCTAGATCAGTTGGTCGTTTCTTGTGTTCGCCCGCTGTTGAAAAGTTTTCAATGAATTTACTTCTCAAATTTTCCCAACTGTCGATGCTACCAGGCGGAAGAGCTCTGAACCAAGCTAAGGCCGGACCATTTAAGGTGCTGACCATCGCTTTACATAGAACGTCATCGTCATGGGAGACCAAAGCCATAATCGCCTCAAACGTGTGCACATGGTCCCGGGCGTCCTCTGACCCAGTGTACTTGGTCAACGAGGGGAGCTTAAGATAAGGCCGAGGAGGGCTTTCCAAGATCCACCGAGCAAACGGGGCCATCGTTTTCGCAATTTTCTTGGTACTTTTCCTGCTAGATTCCATCTCATGCATTCTCATCTGTAGATCCATGATCAGTGGATCGAGGGTCTCTCTATTTCCCGATCTGGAAATTTCTTCCTCGTTTCTCCTGTGTGTCAAATGAGAAGTATGGGGAAATCGAGGTGGTTGATCTCCATGCCGTTCCTTGTAATGCTCTCTTTCTTCCATGAGGCTCGGCCCTCGGGGCGCCGCATTCCTTGTCCTGAGGTTTCTTCCTGCTCGTTTGGATTGTGCGCGCCTACAGTGGTCGGTGGGATCTGATTCATCCTTTGCAAACTGCCGCTGGGAACGGGAATGACAGGTGGATATTCTCGTGCCAAAGGTACAACGGGAATCGCCGGGAGGTTGGCGGCATGTTCCGACCTAAGGTTGCCAGCTCATCATAAATTTCTTGGATTTGTAAGAGCAATGTCAATCTCCGATTCGACATTGCTGCATGTTCAGCCACCGCTCCAGTATTGACACCGCTTGTTCCGGCTCCATTATGCGGGATTTCGACCGTCCGTTGTGCATAAGTTATCGGAGGGGGTCTCCGATCTATCTGGCCGCCGACATGAATTTGGCGACTCTCCGTGAAGGGAACCTCTTCAATCGGGTTTAAGACGTTCACTGGGGCGGCGGTGACTGCGGTAGTGATTCCGGCAACTCCTGGGTTTTGTTGCACCAGCAAGGCGGATTGAGAGCGAGTCGTGCGGCGGTTCTCTGGATTTGGGCATGGAGCGGGCCGAAAAGGCTCTGAGTCTCCGGGAGCAATGAAGACTCCGGGAACGGTTTCTGGGTTTTCCAAAACCATGATGGGAATATCCTCCAGAACGAAAAAAGCTCAAGCTAACAAGACTACGTTCCCGGCAATGGAACCAAACTGATCGTGTAAATATTGCAATCAGTTGAGCCGGATCCACGGAGTGATATCTGGATGCCTGTTAGCCTGAAAGAGATGAAAAAAACGTTAACTCAGCCGGGGCTTCTCCGGCGAAGGCCCTCCGGCGTGAGAATGAGTTAGTCTGCTTAAGTGTGAAATCTGGAGAGAAAGAGTGAGGTTAGAGAGCTTACCCTTCCTCCAGCTGAATGAGGGTGCTATATATACCCCAGAATCTATGCCTTGTCACTTAGATTCCTTCCTTGAACGTAGGGGTTTGTACTTATCCACATCTATGACTCATCATGTTCGTATTAGGGCAACACTTCTAGAAGTCATCAATGGGCCTCACCGGAGAATTGGGCCTGGCCTCCTATTCTTCCAATCATGGCGTGGTCAGATACAAGTCCGAGCTCGTATGACCGAGCAAGCATTCCGCGAAGTCCGACCTCGAGTCGGGTGTGTCCGCGGGCACCGATGAAGGGCCCTTTTAGAGTAATCTTGGTTATCGTGGTCAGCTCGGCCAACGATCTGAGAGTCAATAGAAACGGTTTGATCTTCGGAATCCTTGCTCGGTTCCTCTTGGCTGCGACCTCCCAGCTCGGTTCAAACGAGCTAATGATATCCAGGTTCGACCTGGGTTCGTTCAGTATGTGATGCTCAGGTCGGGGCGTGTTAGGCCAGACTTCCTGCCCGTTTCCTCAAGTCGGGTCGTTCCTTTCAGTAGAGAGCAAAATTGCTTAGGACGCAAATCATTTCTATCAATTGAACGACTCAGTACTATTTCTTTGTTGTGTACAGTTTATATTAGTTTATATTATGACTAACATTTTTCGGGGAGAACCCCTTGTATATGGTAAATATTAGTATGTTTTTTTTTTTTTTTTTTTTTTTTTTTTTTTTTTTGAAGCAAACAACAAAATTTTATTAATGCACATAAACATACAGAGTTTGGAGTTGGCAATCCACATGAAACAGATGCTCAACCCAAGTGGTAGGGCTTCCGTTAACAAAAGAAGACCTACAAACAACATCAGCTTTAACATTTGCCGTTTGACTATCTAAATTTATAGAGAGAAGATAATTTGCATTAAGTTTGTCCCTATATCCATGAAGGTTGTCTGACATAGAATAACCATGTGAAAATGCGAGCACTCCATCCAAAACAACCTCTGAATCCACCACAACTGTCATCTCCATATACTCCAAGTTCATGACGGATATTTGATTGAGATGTGCAAAAGAAAATTTCAAAGAAACAACAAATAAAACAAACAAATTACAAAAAGCCCTCAACAATGGAGGGAAAACAAAGGCTTCCACATAAGGGAAGAAAACAAAAAGGTTTCCACATAAGGGAAGAAAACAAAGGCTTCCACATAAGGGAAGAAAACCAAGTTGAAAACTAAGAAAAAAATACATCTTTATTATTGAAAGGCAATAAATTACTCCTAAATTAAACATTAATCATTGATAATAATCAATGGTTAAAGTTTAATTTAGGAGAATGAAACAAACCTAATTAAATCTTCAAGTTTGAGAGAAAGTTTGGAGAAGATGAGAGAGAAGTTGGAGAGCAGTTTTTTCTGTAAATATTAGTATGTTTTAAGGTAACAACATTTATTAGTAATTGTTCAAATATAAAGCTAACTGTATCTTGGGTATGTGTATTCTTAATGCTCCTAAATTTTTTAGAATTGATTGATGCCATCACCTATGTTTATTTTATGGACTTTAGGACCCTATGTAAGAAGTTCTATAACTACAATTTTTAGCTAAGTCCACCTTATAGTATAGGCTTAGATGTTAGGGCTGGTTACTTAGAATTGAGGATTCACAAGCTGAAGACCATTTGTAATGCGCATGATATTCCATGCGCACAACATCTTCTGCGAATCATCCATGCGCAAGGCATCCATACGCGCGCATATCAGCCTCGGACTTCATACTTATCTTTCAACATTCCTCAGATTCTAGAAGCTTGGAAAGTATGGAGATAAGCTACACTTTTCGGACTACGCCAAAATGCTGAAGTGTGCAGATACGATAAAATGAGCACATTCAGCAGATCCATCGATGGAGACACGCCAAGAAGAAGTATTTTAAATAAGGACAACTTGTTGGGGATTTGGGGGAATCTCCACACCCACTAGCCTATACTAGCAGTCATCAACATGGAGAAAATAATTCAACACATGAAATGATTAATGTCAAAGAACAAATAACACCGATGCTTGATAACCCAGTTCATCAATACATGACTACATCTGGGGGCACTTAGCTAGGATATCATTCTAATAATATATGAAGATCATTACAATTTGCACATGCTCTCACTAAGATCTATCATGGCTACTCTCCAATAATAATCTCGGTCACCTATACATTACTATCTCCCCTCCCCAAGAACATACAAAAATAGTCATGGCCGGGTTGTAGGACCCCCCGGTGACTCTCATAAGCCACCGGCCACCTCCTATACACTATTTTGTAGCTCTCTCTTGATATCCTATCTTTATCCTTCACAAAGTAATTACCAAAATATTATAGTGGTAGTCACAATATATTTATAGGGTAATCAAAACCCAATCCTGATCAAAACATAATTTACCCGGAGTACTTGAGACGGAAGGATTATAATTAGTTTATGAAACTAATTCCTAATCAATGACCCAACACGTCATTAACTCCTTATAAAGAAAGGAGACTATTCCCTTTTTTTCCAAACACCGCATGTACGCAAAACTTCTATTTTCCGTCAACCTTTTGGTCTGGTTAGGTCCCACTATGGGTTCGGCCGAATCTTTACCTTTCTGCACCAATTCCGTCCCGGTCTCAACTTCTCGCTCCACGGTTTTGACCTTCCTCTTCGATTTTGACTCCACACCCAACAATCTCCCACTTGGAGACATAAACCACCAATGTGACAAGCTCCTATCATACCCCCACCAGAGAATGATCCACAAAATATTTTACCACCATGTTGAGCCTCCACGCTCCTCCACCATGAGTACAAGCCCCCACTTTCTCCCAGTCATGAGCCTCCACGCCCAAGTAATAAGGCAAGTTGAAACCATGCGACGCTTCAACCTCTCCGTGTTAGATTCTTCTTGCCTCCCTAAATCAACTTCTACCTCTATTTATTTGCAAGTCTAACTTCTCCTTCCCGCTCCTAGATCCACTCCCCTTTCAATTCTCCCCATGAAACTCGGACATACCTTACTTCTTGTATTGTTTTCTTGAGGTCTTTTCTCGCTCTCTGTTAGGGCCACTTGACTCCCACTGCGTTGCAACTTTTGAGTCACTCTCCCACTAACATGCCATTACTTGATGTCTCTCCGTTTTTACACTAATAGGCCGGTCTTCACGCCTCTTGCTCCAACTCAGAAAAATTTTGAAGTTGTCGGTAGAGTACAACATCCTCCTATCTTCCATCTGTTATTTGCGAGAAGTCCTCCTCTTCCCACATGGTCTAACCGCCTTATACCACTCACCTTTACATTGTCGGTTGCTTACGCAAGTGCGTGATGCATTCCTCCTTTCTTTCATATTTTCTCCATCGCCTAAATTTGCACAAAACAAATTTCTCCCCTTGCAATCTTTCTCCAACCACCTTGAATGCCCCAAGATCCCTTGAACATCTCTGATCCATGTAGATCTCTGCATCTTTAAATCCCACCTCGAATCTTTGCAGATCTCATAAGAAACACACGAACTGATTCAGATTGTCTGAATTTCTGCATGATTGTGACCTATTTGGCACGCTCTTGCTTCAACTAGAAACCCTAGCATCTCTTAGATTAACTTTGCACGCCCGCATGCCCCACCTAGCTCGGTCGCGCCACCCCAGCCAATCTGGTTTTTCCTTCTTCATCTTTGATCTCCCGAATCTCAAACCAAAGCTCTTGATACCAGTTGTTGGGGATTTAGGGGGATCTCTACATCCACTAGCCCATACTAGCAGTCATCAATATGGAAAAAATAATTCAACACATGAAATAATTAATATGAAAGAACAAATAACATCGATGTTTGATAACCATGTTCATCAACACATGACAACATCTGGGGGAACTTAGCCAGGATATCATTATAATAATATATGAAGATCATTACAATTTGCACATGTTCTCACTAAGCTCGAGCATCGCTACTCTCCAATAATAATCTCTCTCACCTATACATTACTATCTCCCCTCCCCATGAACATACAAACATAGTCATGGCTGGGTTGTAGGATCCCCCATGGCTCTCCTAGGCCCCCGGTGCCCTCCTATACACTATTTTACAGCTCTTTCTTGATATCCTATCTTTCTCCTATACAAAGTAAGTACCAAAATATTATAGTGGTAGTCACAATATATTTATAGGGTAATCAAAACCTAATCCTGATCAAAAACTAATTTACCTAGAGTACTTGAGACGGAAGGAGTATAATTAGTTTAGGAAATTAATTCCTAATCAATGACACAACACGTCATTAACTCCTTATAGAGAAATGAGACTATTCCCTTTTTTCCCAAATACCACATGTACGCAAAACTCCTACTTTCCGTCAGCCTTTTAGTCCGGTCGGGTCCCACTATGGGTCCGGCCGGATCTTCACCTTTGTGCATCAATTCCGTCCCGGTCTCGACTCCTTGCTCCACGGTTTTGACCCTCCTCCTCGGTTTTGACTCCACACCCAACACAATTTTCATCCTTCTAGAAGTATATTTGAATTTGTCTTCATACTCTGTCTCCAACGGCTATAAAGGACACATGCACACCGATCATATTGTGCCATCTCATTGTCCTTGCTCAGAGCTCCAACGGCTAGTTTTTAGCTCTCTGATATAAATAGCCTACTCTCCTCTTCATTTCCAAGCTACTTGAGTTTTTTCTTACAAAGAGAAACTTTGAAGTTTTGAAGATTGCATACTCATTTCCGAATTCCTCAAGAACAGTCTTCATACCTTCATTCTTCTAAAACTCCTACCCAGATCCTAAGACTTATAACACCAGATTTCTTGAGCTCTCCATCTTATAGATTCAAAGAGCCTAGAAATTCTGACACACACACACACACACACACACACACCTCTTGAAGCTTAGATCATTTAGATATTTCTTCTAGAGATACACTGGTTTAGTCTAGAATTTGTACTTTAAAGCATAGATTTAGTATTGAATTTTGATTCATTGTAATCTTTTTAAAACTCCTCAATCTAATATAAATCTTATAGTTAAAAAAAATATCCAAGACTAACTATCTTGGTAGAGGACATAGATCTTTTCACGATCGAACCTCTCCAAATATTGTGTTCTTACTTTTTGCTCTTTATATTGAAGTAAAAAATATTTCTGATATTTGCTAGCTTATTGTTTGATCCATATATGTTACTCTTATCGCCTTGAATTGTGTTTGTCTGTTTTCTGCCTTATTATCATTTTATGCGCCTCACTTTAAGCCAAACATGGTTGGGTTCATTTTTAATCATCTGCACATTTTCCTTGCGCATTTGAATCTGTTTTAAATTCCACTATGCATTTCACATACTCCCTGCGCATTATACTTAACCAAAGTGAGACTTGTGCACATTAGACATTGCTTTGCAAAATGATTTGAAAAAGTTTCAAAACAGCTATTCACTCCCCACTATCTATTTTTCATACCCTTGTTGCCCCTTTGGAACTACCATTGTAAAACTAAGAAAAAAAAATGGATTACTACAGTAGTTGATATAAAGTATTAGATATTATGTTGTCATTCTCACAATATTTATAAATACTATTTCTACCATTATGACAAGATTTTTACTTCTTAAAATTTAAAAAATGTACATGTAAAGTTGAAAAAAAGAAAAGTAAATGACTAGTTTGATAGTTAAAACTAAATTATCACCAAACAAGAATCAAGATATGTATTTGAAGGGAAATTATAATATGCCATAATTAATAATTTTAAATTAGTAGATGTAGAAGGAACATTTATAATGGTACAAGTTACTTTTAGAATGTTTCATTCATTATTTATTATCAAATGATGATTATGTCAATGTATAAATTAAGAAAGGATAATTGTGTCTATTAATAAAATTTGTAGTGGATAAACAATAAACGTAGTGGCAATAGCCCATCTCAAAATAATAATGAAATTCGAATGATAAATTAAATATGAAAGAAGGAGTAATGATGGAATGTAATTCAATTCATTCTAAATGGATAAATTGTCTAATTATTGAGTATATTTCATGAGAAATTCAATAAATCTTCGTAGATGATGTAATGTAATTCAACTCATTCTAAATTGATAAATTTGTCTAATTATGGGTATATTTCATGGGAAATTCAATTAATCTTGATAGATGCGAGTTCAAACTTAGGCTCCGTTTGTTTCGCGTAAAACAACATTCAGAAAATGATTTCCCGGGAAATGTTTTCCGAAAAATGAAAATGTTTTCCGGAAAATGACTTAAACATGTTTTTGGTTGTTTGGTAAATCTAAGGAAAATGTTTTTCGGAACATATTTTCATATGAGATAAAAATAATTTAATATGAGAAAAAATTAATATGAGATTTTTTTTTGAATGGGGGGTTAGGGGGGTAGGGAAGGTGGGGTGATAGGAGCGAGGTGGGGGTGGGGGAGTGTTAGTACCTGGTCTGAAAATGAGTTATTTGGTCATTCCAGAACTCACAGGAACCTTACATGAATTCAGAAACTTCGTAGGACTCATCCGAAATATCTCGAAAAAGCCCGGATATGAAGATAAACGCGTCTGATCGGATTTTTTTTAACATAGATAAACGTAATCCATGGTTTTCCAGAGTCCAGATCTACCTCAAGCCTTGGGAACCACGAAATTCGCCAAGACTGACAAGGCGACCACTTCTTCCAGGCCCAAACCCCTATAGATATAGATAGGGGTTCTCACCTCATAATTTTGACACACAATTCATTACCTAGAGTTTTAGAGTCAAAATCGATGGGAGAACTCTTAGTTTAAGCTTTTCTAGAAATCCGGAGGTTCTGGCAAATCTACAAGAAGATTCAACTTCGTTCTTGCCAAGATTGGTGAGTCCTCTTACTTTTATTGTTATGTTCTTGTTGTTTTAGTAGGCTAGATCTTGTTTATGCAAGTTTTCATTATGTTTATTCATTCATATTCATATGTTTTTCATGCGTTCTTCATGTTCTTAGTCTAGATTCATAATATATGATATAATTAGGATTTTGATCATCGAATATTCATGTTATTTCATATGTATGATGCCTATGATGATCTATGGTTTCATCAAACCCATACTAGATCTAGGAACTACCTATAAACCCTAATCTTCAGGTACTCCCATGATCAATCAATTCTCCAATGACGAATGGTGACGATCACACATCGATCATATTGATGGTGTAATCATCATTCTAGGATATGATCATAAATAACTTCTTTCTCTCCCCTCCACCTTATGCATGATCCCGCATTTTCTTACTATTCCCGTAAACACCGCACACAACCAATATCCCCTAAATCTCTTTAATCATTATAAAAAGTTTGATTTCTTGGGCGATAGGAGTGATCACTAGATATTCATCTCTTATCGTAACTTGACCCCCAAACTGTTAGTAAATCAGACCCAAGAGATGAAAGAAAATAACGAAACCAAATTGACAAATAAGAACACAAAATTTACGTGGTTCACCAACAACCTATTGGCTACGTTCACGGGCAAAGGGAGAACAAATATTATAAATATGACCGGAGAAACAATTACAAAGGATGATCACACTAATCTACTTTGCACGAATTTTGATCACAAAATTCTTAAACTGTGCAAACCCTAGATCTAGAATTATTGATCCCTCTCTTACTCTGAGTAATTGAGCTAACTAAATTAAATTAGGTCGGAGTGAGTATAAATATACACATACTCTGACTCCTAATAAACTCCTAATTCAAATTCTAATAAGGGCTCCTTGACAAACTTCATATCAAATGCCACACCATCCAGAAAACCCACTAGGCCATATTATCCCATATGACCCATATTATCCCATATACTCATGCGTGCATGGCATGCTCCTTGGCATAAGCTGCTGGCCTATGCCTCAAGATCAGCATGGTACCAGGTTTTATGGCCCGAGCATGTGGGCTTATCTCAACTCCTTCCGTCTCGGAATTACGAGATTTCTGTTGTATAATCTTTTAAGTCGCCGTCTCAACTTTAAAGGCATTTATCCCAACAGTCTCCACCTTGACTTTGAATCTCCACTAATAATTCAGATGTATGAAACACTGACATAGACTCCACCTTAAGCCACATCCTTCACACCAGAATAATTTTTTCCACCCTTGCCTCAGTATGTCTTTCGTCAATGACAATAAATTTGTCCTCCGGACAACCAGATATTTTCGCGCCTTGTATCCCACTGGACACCTAGAATTTTCCTCACTAGACAAACAATATTTTCCTTCGGACAATCAGAAATCTTGTATACATGTATCCCACAAGACACCCAGACGTGCACCTACGAGCACTCAGAATCGCACCAACGGGCAACTGAAAGAAATTCAGACTTGGCACATCCAAACGACATTGGATCTTACCAACCAAAATAGATGAAGTGACAATATCATAAGAACCCTTAGTAGTGCCCAACGGCCTCTCTTCGATCCCATCTTCACTTCTCGGATTCAGAACTAGTATGTGTCGATCTCCTAACTGTGGCTTGCCCAGTTCACTCCCACCTAGAGTTGATCGCTGCTCCACCTTAATGTCAACACCTTCACCCATCTCAGAAATCACAGCCAAACCCTTTCAGACATTTAGAACTCCACCTTCACCCTTGAAACTGTACCCCTTCTTGTCCAACTGACTAACAGATACCATATTCTTTGCTACTAGTGGAACATGCCTAACCTTGTTCAATGTGCAGAATTTACCACCAGAAGTTCTCACCCTTATGGAGCCCATGCCAACTACCCTTCAGACATATCCATTAGCCATATAAATATATCCCTCCCATCTTTCTGCCCATAAGTTGTAAACTGCTCCTTGTACGAACACATGTGATACGAATCCTCTACAGACTTGTCACTGCCTGCAGCAGCCGACTCAGATTTATTCAGATGTAGAGTCAGATGTACAACTCTGAAATTTAACCATATTATTGTCTCTAACAATACATATTTTGTATCTACTTCTAGATCACTAGAATAGACCAAACCAGATGTTAGATCTTCAGACTTTACCAGAGATAGCTAAATTTTTATTACAAAAACCTAGCTTCAGATCTCCGACTTCAGATATAGATACAGAAACCAAACCGCTGCAGATGCATTCTTGGATCACCAACGAACACCAGACAAACTTTTGGATTTAGATCTACCAGATTTCTATTGCTAGCACAGATGAGCAATCACTGACTGCTCTCAGATTTATTTTATTCTCGATCCTCTACAGTGAAGAGTTTCAGAATAACCATGAAAATTCCAAACTCATATATGTCAGAGACAACAAAATACAATACCAGATGTATCCAACCTAGACACCCAGATTTCTGCACAGACCCTGCACGCGGACTGCATGCGCACAACATATTTTCTGCACGCGCTCTACACGTTTTCTGCACGCGCTCTACACGTTAAATGCAGAATCTTCTACCATAAAATAAATTTGTTCTTCCCGTCAGACTTCTCGATTTTTTGGACCGTCCCAGAATCCATCTCTTCTGCAGCAGCGGAATACCCGGATCTTTCTTGACTAATCAAGCTCTGGTACCACTTGTTAGTAAATCAGACCCAAGAGATGACAGAAAATAAACAAAACTAAATCGACAAATAAGAACACAAAATTTACATGGTTCACCAACAACTTATTGGCTATGTTCACGGGCAAAGGGAGAACAAATATTATAAATATGGCCAAAGAAACAATTACAGAAGATGATCACACTAATTTACTTTGCACGAATTTTGATCACAAAATTCTTAACTGTGCAAACCCTAGATCTAGAACTATTGATCTCTCTTTTTCTCTGAGTAATTGAGCTAATTGAATCAAATTAGGATGGAGTGAGTATAAATATACGCATACTCTGACTCCTAATAAACTCCTAATGCAAATTCTAATAAGGACTCCTTTACAAACTGCATATCAAATGCCACGCCATCCAGAAAACCCACTAGGCCATATTATCCCATATGACCCTATTATCCCATATACTCATGCGTGCATGGCATGCTCCTTGGCATAAGCTGCTGGCCTATGCCTCAAGATCAGCATGGTACCAAGTTTTATGGCCCTAGCATGTGGCCTTATCTCAACTCCTTCCATCTCGGAATTACGAGATTTCTGTTGTATAATCTTTTAAGTCGCCGTCTCAACTTTAAAGGCATTTATCCCAACACAAACCCTTCACATGAAAAGCTTATTCTCAATGCTTTGGGCTCAATCAAAGCGGCATGGCGACTCTTAAAATTAAATTAATATTTTTAATATAATGTGTGTCATTTGGAATATCCCATTTCGGTCCGACTATTAAATTAGATCACAATATTATGCTAAACTTCCCATGCGTTATTGCATTGGAATGGGGTATTCACAGTGACGACTCTGTTGGGGACTGTTTTTGAATTTTTTTTCAAATTTAATGGGTCAGAATTTTGTTACTATCATGATTGTACGTATTTCTGCTTACCTCCCTTGTACTTTACTGCTTTTGCATTGCATAAATGAAAAACAAAAAAATCTCTCTCTTTCTCCCTAAAAATAACTAGATTCTCTCTGCACACTACTGTTGGCAGTGGTGCCCTAGGCACGTTTAATAAACATTGTAATTGTTATCATTTATTTCATATCAATAAAGAGATGTTTTGATTATTATTGTTGTTCATGTTTACTTATAATAATCTCCGTCCTTAGTACTTATTAAGCACTAGTATAAAGGCTAAATGATCATGGGATGATCATGTTAGATTTATGGGTACTTGTTTGGAACAAGGTACTGGACATGACCCGCTGTATGAGATTTATGTCATGGTCTATGTCGAACATATATCTCATATTAGTTATGTCATTTGAATCCTTAGACATGAAGTTATTATAGTCTTCCACTTGATGAACATTGTGTTTGACATATTCAAACGCTACCTTAACACGGTAGTTATAAAGGGTATGATTGGCATAATCGAATTCCCGTTGGGAAGAATAATAAGCTAAATGGATTTGTCCCTCCACGGAGAGATGTCAAGCTTGGGCCCCTCGAAGGAATGATGTTGATGAAATGTTCGGCCGGACTCAAATGGATTGATTGGATCAATAGCATTTGAATTATCAACATATTCGGAATCGAGAAAGTATTGAACAAAACAAGTTGACTGTTTGACCATGACTTGTGTTCAATGACATCGTGGACAAAGGGATTATGACATATTCTAAAGGAATGCGAACTTGTATCTAGTTATACTATTTGGGTAGGTGTGACGGTTTGCTAGAACTTAATCATATCTTATGGTTTCATATTTGAACCCATTGCCAACTTAGTATAATCCTAGAGGGTCACACATAATAGAACGAATCTTTAAAAGGACTAAATTGGAATTTTGGAAATTCTGGGGAAGTGGGCGACCGCACAGTGTGGACTGGGCGGCCGCACACTTAGCTCAGATTTGTACCAGTTTGTTTCAGATAAATGTGCGACCGCACAGTGTATTCTGGGCGGCCGCACAGTACTGTTGGCTGGCACTTTCCTAATTCGATTTGGAATGTCTTTTGACACAAGGTTCCTATTTGGAATAGGTCTTGCTTGTGTATAAAAGGATGATTTCGGCCAGAACCTCAGGGATAGCCTTTTGTGAGTCTCCAAAGTGTTTGAGAGAGAATTTATTTTGTTCTAAGATATCCTTGATTGAGGAACAAAATAATTCTCAAATAAATTCCATATAGTTCTTTATTAAATTGTGAAAGTGTGTTTCACAATATTGGTCTAGCAACCAAGATCAAAGAAGATCCTTTGATATTCGTTCGAAGTGTGGATACCGCTAAAGGGTGAAAATCATCATCTTCAAAGTTCGTGTTCAAGCTTTGTGATCGTGATCAAGTCTTCAAGTTTCTCCACCAAGACCGAAGAAAAGTTCATAGCCATCAAGGGTTAGTTATTCCTCTATTCATCTTGTTGTATTTGATTTAATCATATGAACGGATCCATGGCTTTGGGTTTTCTTAAAATTTTAATTGCTATATTCCGCTGCGCATGTTACTTGGAAACCCAACAGTGGTATCAGAGCCCCGTTCATGTTGATTATTTCAATACCTAGATCATGTTATGTGTATATAAATTGTTTATGTGCCTTGCATGATATGAATATTGGAATATATGATGCTTATGTGTTTTGTGATTTTATGTGGTTTATTGTTTTGCAACTTTAATCGCACGATTCAATCGCAATAAATAAATTATGGTGGATTCAGAATTGTTGGTTATTAATTTTTGATTAGATCAAAGTTTTAATAATTGGGGAAAAACAATTTTGAGACAAAATTTTTGAACTTGAAAATTCTGCACCTTTTGATGGCCATGGGCGACCGCACATAAGAGTCTGGGCGGCCGCACACTTTTGGGCGACCGCACAGATCGTTTTGGGCGGCCGCACACCAGCATCAGAAAGTCAGATTTTGGTTGAAAACCAGAATCTGGAATTTTTCAAAAAATTCAACAAAACCAGTAACAGAACCAGTCCAGACTTGCTGATCTGGAATGGGTTTTGGGTAGTTGGTTTGTGTGTGGATTTTGGGGTTTGATTTTCCTATTTGTTTTAGTCTTGTGATTCCTAGATTGGTTCAAGTTTTGGATGGCTAATCTGCGTTCATCGAGATTGTGTTTCCCAAAATTGATCGCAATCAAAGTTTCAAAGATAAAACGAAGTTAGAATTATGAAGAGTTCATAATTGCTAAAATTTGAGAAACAAAGTTCTTGATTCAAAGTTTGGAGATCCATGTGGAATTGTGAATGCAATTGGCCTACGTTCATCGAGACCATCTATTGCTTAGTTTCGGCCACATGGACTACTTTCTTGGTTTCTTGAATTGGTGTGGGATTGTGGTTGCCAAATGGCTTAGTTCGACCGCACTTCTTGTTGTCTTGATTTGGAGATAATAACCAAAGTTGAAATAGTCTCATCCTCATAATTATAGAGAAACTAATGACACATAAATATCATGCTTAAATTAATGGAGATTAATTTAGTGGCTAAACTTGATGTGTAACATGTTTATATTATGTGCTCATAAATGTGTTATATACTATATGTGATGAACCTTCAAATAAAGTTTTAAGTCCTTCTTTGCCATGCCATGATTAAAAACACTTGTTTATGCATGGGTAATCTTGATGTGGGTTCGCCTCCGCGAGGTGCATTAATCTTATTCATGTATGAGCAAGATGAGGTTCATTAATTTAATGTGGGCTTGCCTCCGCAAGGTGCATTAAATTGAATGGTTCCTATACGTTTGAAATGGTTGGACTTAATTAGGCGTCAAAACAGTTTTGGGCCTAGGCAAAAGATGAGATTAAACATGTTTTTTTGAAATTAGATTTCTCAAATAATCTCATAAAAGGATCTAAGAATCATATGGGATATGATTGACATGATTGTCTACCTAATTAATTTATTTTTTGAGCGGTCCGCCTCCGTGGACTCAAAAGTTAAATTAAAGTTGGATCTTAGCCCAATTAAATTATATTATACATTGGATGTATATGAAGGTTATATAATTTAGTGGGAGTATTTTGTTTGAAAATACATTATTTATCTCTTTAATAAAAAAACCGGTACTTATTAAATTTTGGAAATTTTTGCATATTTGTAGATAATGACTAATAACACTCAATCAATGTCGTTGCGATCGATCCTTGAGAAGGATAAGCTCGAAGAGAATGGTACTAACTTTATGGATTGGATCCGTAGCATAAGAATCGTTCTTAGGCAAGAAGATAAGTTGTACATTCTCGATGGGCCTCTCCCTGCTGAACCACCGCCTACTGCCCCTAGGGTAGAAAGAGACAATTACAAGAAACATCGTAATGATTCTAGAGATGTAAGTTGTCTCATGCTTGCTGCTATGTGTTCAAAACTCCAACAAAGTTTGGAACATTTGGAAGCCTATGAGATAGGCGTGGAGTTAAGAACCATGTTTCAAGAGAAAGCTAGGCAAGAGAGGTACAAGACCATTGTTGCATTCACTACTTGTAAAATGAATGAAGGGAAACAAGTGAGTCCTCACTTTCTTAAAATGAAAGGTTATGTAGAGCACCTTGAGAAACTTGGCTATCCAATCCCATTGGAGCTAGCCACGGATCTCATTCTTAATTCATTGCCTAAAAGTTATAATCAGTTTGTAATGAATTATAACATGCATGGAATGGATAAGAATCTCTCTGAGTTGCATGGGATGCTCAAAACTGTAGAGATGAAAATTGTGGAGAAAGGTTCTCCCGTGCTCTTGGTTCATGATGGGAAGAAGGCTAATGCCAAAGGAAAGGGTAAGAAAGTTTTCAAACCCAAAATAAGCAAGGCAAAGGTAGCCAAGGCTTCTGAGGCAAAACCCGATTCACAAAAGGATGCAATCTGTTTCCATTGTCAAGAAATTGGTCATTGGAAACGTAATTCCAAGGCTTTCTTGGAAGAGCAAAAGAAGAAGAAGAGCAGCAAGGCTGCGTCGACTTCAGGTATCTATATGATAGATATTCTCCTTTCTACCACTGATTCTTGGGTATTGGATACCGGATGTGGTTCTCACATTTGTCTAAATGTGCAGGGACTAAAGAATAGGAGACTGCTTAAAGAAGGTGAAGTAGATCTACGTGTGGGGAATGGAGCAAGAGTTGCTGCATTAGCCGTAGGGACTTATGAAGTCACTTTACCTTCCGGATTAATTCTTGTTTTGAACAATTGTTATTATGTTCCGGATTTAAGCAGAAATATTATTTCAATTTCTTGTTTGGATAATGAAGGTTTTAAGTTTCTTATTGAGAATAAGAAATTTTCTATTTATTTAAATGATGTGCTTTATGGTATTGCTAATTCATTTAATGGTCTTTATATCTTGGATGTCAAGAATGAAAATAATGACAATGTCTATCATGTAAATAAGAAATCTAAACCTAATGATGTAAATCATACCTATTTATGGCATTGCCGTCTTGGTCATATTAATGAGAAGCGTATCTCAAAACTCCATGGAGACGGACTTTTAGGTTCATGTGACCTCGAGTCATATGATACTTGTGAGTTGTGTCTTCTTGGAAAAATGACTAAGACACCTTTTACCAAGTTGGGTGAAAGGGCAAGCGACTTATTGGGGTTGATACATTCCGATGTATGCGGACCATTAAGTAGCAATGCTAGGGGAGGATTTCAATACTTCATAACCTTCACTGATGATTATAGTAGATTTGGGTATGTTTACCTAATGAAACATAAAAGTGAAGCATTTGAGATATTTAGAATATTTCAAAATGAAGTAGAAAAACAACTTGGCAAAAGTATAAAAGCACTTCGATCAGATCGAGGTGGAGAATACTTAAGTCAAGAATTTGATGATCATCTAAAGAATTGTGGAATAGTTTCACAATTGACTCCACCTGGAACACCACAATGGAATGGTGTGTCCGAGAGGAGGAATCGGACTTTGTTAGACATGGTTCGATCAATGATGAGTCAAGTTGATCTTCCAATATCCTTTTGGGGCTACGCCCTAGAAACCGCTGCTTTCACACTAAATCGTGTTCCAACTAAATCGGTTCAAAAGACTTCATATGAGATGTGGAGTGGAAAGAAGCCTTGTCTATCTTTCATGAAGATTTGGGGTTGTGAAGCTTTTGTCAAAAGACTTGTCTCAGACAAACTTGCACACAAATCTGATAAATGTATTTTCGAGGGATATCCTAAGGAAACTAGAGGATATTACATTTACAACCGCGAGGACAACAAAGTGTTTGTTGCCCGAACTGGTGTCTTTCTAGAGAAAGAGTTTCTCTCCAAAGAAATCAGTGGGAGTAAAATAAATCTTAAGAAATTCAAGACCCAGAAAATAACATTGAACCAATAGTTGAACAAGAACAAGAACCACAAGGAGTTGTGGAACCTGTTCAAAATACACAAGTAACTCGCAGATCTAGTAGGTTACGATCCGAGCCCGAGAGATATGGATTTCTCGTAACGGATAGTAGTGACGTAGAAATCATTGAGAATGATGAACCGTCAACCTACCAAGAGGCGATGTCTTCTCCTGATTCGGATAAGTGGCTTGGAGCCATGGAATCCGAATTGCAATCCATGCAAGACAATCAAGTTTGGAATTTGATTGATGCACCCGAAGGTGTAAAAACCATAGGATGCAAATGGGTCTTCAAGAAGAAGACTGACATGGATGGGAAAGTGCATACTTACAAAGCTAGACTTGTAGCGAAAGGTTATAGGCAAGTTCATGGTATTGACTATGATGAGACCTTTTCACCCGTAGCAATGATCAAGTCTATAAGAATTTTGCTTGCCATTGCCGCATATCATGACTATGAAATATGGCAGATGGACGTCAAAACCGCTTTCCTGAATGGAAAACTCCAAGTGGATGTGTATATGACACAACCAGAAGGTTTTGAACAAGATTCTAAGGTATGCAAGTTGCAGAGATCCATCTATGGATTGAAGCAAGCTTCTAGGAGTTGGAATCTCCGTTTTGATGAATCGGTCAAAGAGTTTGGTTTCATCAAGAACGAAGATGAGCCTTGTGTATACAAGAAGATTAGTGGGAGCATAGTGCTATTCCTTATTTTATACGTGGATGACATATTGCTCATTGGAAACGACATTCCTACACTTCAGTCTGTGAAGACTTGGTTAGGAAAGTGCTTCACAATGAAAGATATGGGTGAAGCCGCATATATACTTGGCATTAAGATCTATAGAGATAGATCAAGGAGGCTACTTGGTTTAAGCCAAAGTACATACATTGACAAGGTCATTAGAAGATTCCGTATGGAAAATTCTAAGAGAGGAACCTTGCCCGTGTTACATGGAGTTTCTCTAAGAAAGACTCAATGTCCTAAGACAAACGATGAGCGTGAGAAAATGAATGATGTTCCATATGCTTCGGCAATTGGGTCCATCATGTATGCCATGATTTGTACAAGGCCGGATGTATCTTATGCTTTGAGCATGACAAGTAGATACCAATCCGACCCTGGCGAAAATCACTGGATAGCTGTAAAAGTGATTCTTAAGTACTTGAGAAGAACTAAAGACTCATTTTTGGTCTATGGAGGAATGGAAGATGATCTCGTTGTAAATGCTTACACGGATGCAAGCTTCCAAACTGACAAAGATGATAGCCGATCGCAATCGGGTTTTGTGTTTATGTTAAATGGTGGAGCTGTAAGCTGGAAGAGTTCCAAGCAAAGTACAACCGCTGATTCTACAACAGAAGCTGAGTATATTGCTGCATCGGATGCTGCAAAGGAAGCTGTTTGGATTAAGAAGTTCATAACTGAACTTGAAGTGGTTCCTAGTATTGCTAATCCAATAGACCTTTATTGTGATAATAATGGTGCTATTGCTCAAGCAAAAGAACCAAGAGCACATCAGAAATACAAACACATACTTAGGCGTTTTCATATCATTCGAGAGATCGTTGATAGAGGAGACGTAAATATATGCAGAGTACCGACTGATGACAATGTTGCGGACCCGCTAACAAAGGGACTTCCACAAGATAAACATGATGGTCATGTTAGGTCCATGGGTATTAGATACATGGGAGATTAGGCCTAGGGCAAGTGGGAGATTGTTGGCAGTGGTGCCCTAGGCACGTTTAATAAACGTTGTAATTGTTATCATTTATTTCATATCAATAAAGAGATGTTTTGATTATTATTGTTGTTCATGTTTACTTATAATAATCTCCATCCCTAGTACTTATTAAGCACTAGTATAAAGGCTAAATGATCATGGGATGATCATGTTAGATTTATGGGTACTTGTTTGGAACAAGGTACTGGACATGACCCGCTGTATGAGATTTATGTCATGGTCTATGTCGAACATATATCTCATATTAGTTATGTCATTTGAATCCTTAGACATGAAGTTATTATAGTCTTCCACTTGATGAACATTGTGTTTGACATATTCAAACGCTACCTTAACACGGTAGTTATAAAGGGTATGATTGGCATAATCGAATTCCCGTTGGGAAGAATAATAAGCTAAATGGATTTGTCCCTCCACGGAGAGATGTCAAGCTTGGGCCCCTCGAAGGAATGATGTTGATGAAATGTTCGGCCGGACTCAAATGGATTGATTGGATCAATAGCATTTGAATTATCAACATATTCGGAATCGAGAAAGTATTGAACAAAACAAGTTGACTGTTTGACCATGACTTGTGTTCAATGACATCGTGGACAAAGGGATTATGACATATTCTAAAGGAATGCGAACTTGTATCTAGTTATACTATTTGGGTAGGTGTGACGGTTTGCTAGAACTAATCATATCTTATGGTTTCATATTTGAACCCATTGCCAACTTAGTATAATCCTAGAGGGTCACACATAATAGAACGAATCTTTAAAAGGACTAAATTGGAATTTTGGAAATTCTGGGGAAGTGGGCGACCGCACAGTGTGGACTGGGCGGCCGCACACTTAGCTCAGATTTGTACCAGTTTGTTTCAGATAAATGTGCGACCGCACAGTGTATTCTGGGCGGCCGCACAGTACTGTTGGCTGGCACTTTCCTAATTCGATTTGGAATGTCTTTTGACACAAGGTTCCTATTTGGAATAGGTCTTGCTTGTGTATAAAAGGATGATTTCGGCCAAAACCTCAGGGATAGCCTTTTGTGAGTCTTAAAGAGTTTCAGAGAGGGTTTATTTTGTTCCAAGACATTCTTGGTTGAAGAACAAAATAATACACAAAATAAATTCCATATAGTTCTTTTGATTGTGAAAAAGTGTTTCACAATTTGGTCTAGCAACCAAGATCAAAGAAGCTCCTTTGATATTCGTTCGAAGTGTGGATACCGCTAGAGGGTGAAAATCATCATCTTCAAAGTTCGTGTTCAAGCTTTGTGATCGTGATCAAGTCTTCAAGTTTCTCCACCAAGACCGAAGAAAAGTTCATAGCCATCAAGGGTTAGTTATTCCTCTATTCATCTTGTTGTATTTGATTTAATCATATGAACGGATCCATGGCTTTGGGTTTTCTTAAAATTTTAATTGCTATATTCCGCTGCGCATGTTACTTGGAAACCCAACAACTACCACTAGTCCGTGTCACACTACACAACCCTAGTCCAGATAATTTGCGAGTGCACAGATTGGTGGTGATCATGTCGCCCTCTCTCGTGGAACCCGAATTTTCTAACTTACCATGTACGCTTTGCGAGCTGTTAAGGTTTATCCTAGTCTATGTCTAAACCATGCACTCCTTTAGAGTCTAGGACACTCCAAACTTTGACCTATTGGTTTGAATAGCTTTTCTTTATAAACAAATAATGTTTTGTCCATGTCTAGTCATCCGTTAAGTGATTAATGAGTCGAGATCTTCTAAGAGAGCACGAAAAACTAATTTCCCTACAAAGGACGTGCAAATGGTAAGATGAGTGAAACTTTGTCAAGATATTCGCTCATGTCTAACATAACAGATGTAACATCGATATTAGGTTAAATGCTTCCAAGGAGGGGTTAGTCGTGAGGATCCGTTAGGTCGTTGGAAGTCGCTTGCCATATAGAACCCTCGCTCGAATTGTCCATTTGGGAGTATGCAATACAGATGAAAAACAAGTGGTCGTAAGATACCGGGAATCGAATTTCTCGGGATCGAACACGGAACATTAAACATTTAAAACACGGAGTCGCCACATTAAATTAATTTTAAAACTTAATTTAATGAAAAGGTTTGAGATTGTGAGTTCGGAGGTTAGGTTACGTCTTGGGAAGAATGTTTCATGGTTCACCCAATCCGCCTAAGAAAACTGAGTCTTCCTAACTTTGTTGACAAAAAATGTGCAAAGTGTGTGTGTGTGTATTTTAGAAAGAGTAAACTGTGACTTAACAGACTGCATAAACCAGTTAACAAAAGGGAATGAATTGCAACAAACTTAACATAAACTGGCTAAAACATAAATAAGTCCCTCTGACCAAACCATCCGTACGGATGGTTAGGGTCATCCTTGGGATTTTACAGTTTTATCAAAAACAGCCCAGTTCCATGCAGAAACAGAGCATTCTGCAGAAACTGGACTAAACTGTCTCTCTTTTAGTTTATGTTTATGTACATAAACATTACATATATACATTACTATGCCTTTGACCATTAATTTGTACACCAAAAGAGAGATTTTGGGCATGATCAAGGCAATCATTGGAGGAAAAGTTAGAAAGGTGATGAACATGGCTTTTGAGCCAAGGCAAAAATTTGGATAAGTAAAGATTGAGATTTTATCACCCAAATGAGCCTTTTATGAAGAATTAAACCTTTGGGACAACAAAATCAACACTTGGATGATTAAAGATTGAGACTTTATCATCCAAGTGTGATGTATTAAGGCTAAATCAAGGTTTAGGGTGAATAAAGATCAAAGCTTTATCACCAACTTGATCATCATGGCCCATAATCAACAAGAACAACATAAAGATACAAACTTTTACCATTAAAATGGATCATCAAGCAAAGGTAAAGGATTTAAGGTAACAAGCCAGGAACATCCTTTGATTTTAACCTTTGATCACACATAGAGTGTGAAGGCATCATGGAATCACTTCATGGCTTGGATCCAAGTAATATAAATGTAAAGACTTGCAATATAAAGACTTGTAATGTAAAGACTAGGACTGTAAAGACTTCAAATGTAAATGAGCAATATATTAAACAAGATGAACAAATAGGAATGGAGGATCAAGAAGGGATGGGGGAGAAGGTGGGTTTACCTATATTGGTTAGGCCAATCTTCCTCTATTTCCTACACTCAAATATCTGAGACTGTTTCTGCAGAGTTTCCTCGCTCTCAAAAATGATTTCTCCCCCTTGAAATGATCAGCAATGGCCTCAATTTATAGGGACCTGGAGGACCTAAACCATCCGTACGGCTGGTCCTGGCGAGATCTGGAACTTTCTTCTTTTTTTATTCTAGATTGGTCCTAAGATTTTTTGTTATTCCTATGAGGTCCTAGCCTATCAGGTTTATCCCTAAATAGTACTAAGATTACCTCTAATTGGTTTTTATGCCTTATAGAGGGGTTGGGCCTGGATTGGGGGTACTTATAGTGGTCTATAGACCTAGTATTGGCCTCTACTGATCCAGGCTTATAGAAAGAAACCCAAAAAGGGGTACCCCTTCCAACCAACTAGGATGTAAATAACGTACGTTTTTGTAAATAAAATACATTCACTACTAGAAATACACCTTACCCACATAAAATTCTGTGGGTAAATCACAATTTCAGTCAGTAAATCAGAATTACCGACGGAAACTGTCTGTGGGGATTCCGTGAGTAAATGTTGGTTGGTAATACTCACGGAAATTTCCGTGGGAAAAGCAATATATTCCGTGGGTAAATTTCTGTGGGTAAAAATTTCTCCGGGTCCGACGGGACTTGCCGGATTTTACTGACAGAATTTTCCGTCAATAGATTTTTAATTTTTGTCGGTAATTATGATTTTTACCCACGGAAATTCCGTGAGTAAAATCATTTAAATATTCAATAAAATTACCCACGGAAATTTCCGTGGGTATTATAATTTTACTCACGGAAATTTCCGTGGGTAAATTAAGCAGTTTTTAAAAATAATAATTTAAAATGTCGAAAATACCCCCTGAACATGTAAAAAGCCTACATATATTACAATACTTCTAACAATACAACTAGCACTAGGAATCCCATCATTCTAAACACTTAATAATCTAAAACAACAACGATTCAAAACAATACACAACCTTACAAACCAAATTTTACAAACCAAATTAAAAAAAGGTACTAAAAGTGTTTTAGTTATCCTCGTTCCAAATCAAACAAAGAACATCAAAGTAAAAACATCAACCATTACCACTCCTACGAGTTTGGGAGCCGCTACCACCACCACGGCCACCCCTCCGTCCACTTACATTTGAATTAAAGTATTGCCCAATAGAGGAGTTAGAGTTGTTACCGCTAGGAAGCTGTTGTTGTTGTTGTTGTTGTTGCTGTTGTTGGAGCATAGACCTCATCATTTCTTACATTTTTTGTTGCATTTGCTGCTCCATTTCCTCCCGCATCTCCGCCCGGATTTCCTCCCGAATTTCCTCTCGCATTCGTTCAACTTGGGCGTTTACTTGGGTGTTTACCGTCTCAGTCAAGCTTGCTATAATATCATCCTTTTGTCTTATCTGATCATCATAATCCATATTATGACTGCTTGAGGAAGAAAAACACTGTGAAGAACGGCTGCTCAATGGCAAGTCAAAGAAACCAACTCCATGCTCTCCAAATCCTGGCAATCGATCACCTTTTGGTTGCTTGTTATGAATGGAAATGGCCTTCCAAAGGTCTGCACGAAAGGAGGGGCGTGTTGTGCTTTCAGGCTCAATAATTCCCTCCTCAATAGTCTCATCACGAGCACGCGACACATATGTTTCCTGTCCATTATAGAAAACCAAAAATAAATTAAGAACATGAATACATGATGCTGCCAGCCTATGTAAGAAACACAAACCAATAAAGAACATGATGCAATAGTGCAGTTTAATTTGATGATCTAAATAATACGGAGTAGTACTAGTCATTCTACAGAGATCAAAATGAAAATGTGAAGCAAGCATTCAAAAGGCAGAGTTTTATTTCATGAACTGAATCAAAGTCATTCTACAAACATCCAAAATGTAATGCAGCAAAACGTTAAACCTTCCAAAAAAATAATGATACTACCCCATTCGGAAAAAAAGGAATGGGACAACCCCCCCTCAAAAAAATAATTACAACCCCTCCTCCCCCCCCCTCTAAAAAAAGAAAGAAACTCAGCACTACCCATTATATTTTGAGGGAGTAGAACAGTAATTATGCGAAATTGAGCTTTATAACATAACACGACAAGGTATATTTAGCTGAACTCCTCATTCTAATAAATGATCAATCAGCAAACAAGTTCAGAGACTGAATAGTTGCCATCTTAACTAACTGTATCACTCAACTAAAAGCTTTAATCCGTAATCGTTAAATATCAAACTGATAATGCAAATAATTTCAAAGATAGATTGTAAGTGAATGAGATTTGAGAACTGAACTTCAATTTTTCTCAAGGCATCAAATTTTCACACTTAACTAAAGAAATCTGATGATCATCAAACAGGTATGCAAGTCCTCACATTGATGTTGAACATTTTACCTTTCGATTTTCTCGAATGATAAACCTATCTCACAACCCACTTTTATCAAGCCCCTGAGTATACACAAGCGCACACACACACACACACACACACACACACACAAACAATAAGTCTTCTATCAACAAACAATAAGTCTTCTGTCATATAATCACCATAATGACAAGGCTAAATAACCGAAACAAGCCAACTTAAAAAAGCAGCAGATAGACTGAATGTTCATGTCTGTAGTACTTACTATATAGATTTGATCAAAGAAAAGTAAAAAAAGTAGAGTAATATAAATACTTACATAAATGTCCTTGTAATAGTCACTAACCCACTTTATCGTGCCATCTGGAGCCACAAAAGTGTGGGTAGCAAGAAAAGCCTCAGCAGCAACAACTTCTGGCCCATGTCGCTGAACCTTAAAGCATAAAAATAATCATAACTTAAGTCATCATAATAATCATGTACTTACTCCGACCCAAAACGAAAATGAAATTTGAACTTATACCATCATAATGAATATCACCTCAAAAATACTAATTATTAAAATAATAGTAATTAAGTAAACTTACCAAACGATTCCATGACTCACTGAGGTTAAGAGACCCCCCGTGTGCACACTACCCTGTCCCTCGTTAGAGTTCCTGTTAGCCTTGGCTATCTCTGAATTCTTCAAAAAAATTGAACTCCTCCAATGTTCTTCCCATTCGGCCCATACTTGTGGCGTGTAATTAGATGCGGGCTTACCAGTATCTTTCCACTTCTTATGCATCGCGAACACATTATACCTATGGCATTTAAAATTCATCTCTTTGAATGCTGCTTTTATCTGCTTCTCTGTGAAACCGGGACAACTATATTCCCTCTACAAAACAGGAATATATAAACAAAAAGTAAGTATCTAATAAATTAATTTCCCACGAGTTACATATAACTTCATAATCATGATTTAAGAGTAGCCCCAAACTGACCAGAAATATCATTGTGAATGCTATTGGCAACATATGAAACAAAAAAGTATAGTGCGAAGCTTAAGGGATAAATAACTATTTGCAGAATTTTAATTGTATCAAAGCCATAAGCAACATACATATACAGGCCACTTTTCAGAATAAAATACACATTTACTATGTCATACTTCCATATCATTTTTATGCAGCACTCATTCACTGTTCATGAGAAATAAAAATAAACATTTACCAACTGCAAATAATACTGAATTTCATGACTTCCCCTCCCCTATTCCTTCTACCAGTAGAGAAGTATCCAACAGCTTTCCAGAAAGAATTCATCACCTCAAACTCAAATATTTTCCAGCAACTCATTTAGTTTACCCTTCTAGAATCAGAAATGTTTAGACTGGTATAAACAATACAAATCAATGAAACATACAAACACTAACGCTTAAAACATTGATTATGTATAAACCACAAGTAGATACCTGGAACTGGGTAAACCACAAGTTGTATACATCGGTTGATAGCTTTTTTGGTGTCGGGTAAAAAGCATTAAAATGATGCTTCCGAAATATTTCTCCAAACCATCTTGATGGATCTGGACTCGCTTCATGGATGAACCTATGAAAAAAAATTAAAGCATGATAATAAAATATATATATATATATATATATATATATATATATATATATATATATATATATATATATATATATATCAATAGTATATGTGAAAAACATAATTGAATAACACTTTGAAATGTCAAATACTTACTGCATAGTGGGAGATATTTTGATTACATGCTTCCCTTCATGTACGATTCTATCCAAGAGAACCTTCCCATCGGGAATTCTAGGCTCCTGACCTGCACCACTTGAGCTCCCTACACCTGGACTGCTAAGGGAGTCATCCTCATCATCTATATCATGTCGTGGAGTAGGATGTTTGGCCCTAAAAGTCTCGCTCACCTTATGAACAAATGATAGAACTTTTGTTTTCTTCGGAGGTGGGATACCATCACCAGACATGTCTAAACTAGAACAAATGATAGTAGACAAAAATGAATAAATTACAACATAATTAAAAATACAGTGATTAATCATTTAAATTAGAACATAAACAACAAAATGTAAATGTCACACTCAGACATCATCTAAATATAAGGCCAAAGTAATCAATTACAATCATTCATTGTCACTAGAATCATTTTCTTCTTCACTATCATTCTCGGTATCACAACAAAACTCAATTTCTTCATCATCACTTTCCTTATCCTCATCTTCATCATCAACCCCAGTTGCATATCCTTCTCTTTCCTCGTCTTCTTCATCATCATCAAACTCGGTTTTATTCAAATTCACTTCCTCCAATTCTGCATGAGTGTTTTCACCTCTAAATGTTTCATCCTCGCCATTATCATTTAAGGAAATAATAGGAGGGGTGGGCATTTCTTCTTCCTGGTAACAATCATGTAACGATGAATCAATTGTTGAACTAGAAGTTGTTGCATGCAACGGTAAGTTGTAAGTGCTTCTCGCTTTGGTTTTCCAAACGGCCCACCATCCACTAAACTTCCTACATCGACGTGGGTAAGGGGTCATATACACCTGTTGCGCTTGGGATGCAAGAATGAACACATTGTTACCCCTATGTCTATATGTCTAGAGGAATGCTTAACATCAACGAGGTCAAATGTGCCATGTTTGACGATACCTTGCTCAGCATCACACCACCCACAGTTAAAGAGAACAACTGAATTTCCATGATAATATTGCAATTCAACAACTTCTTGCAATATACCATAATAGTCCAGATTTCTTTTGAGGTTAACCCCGCTATTCCATGTTGTTTTTGTTTGGCCATATTCTTCAGTGTGGAAAACGTAACCATTAACAAAATAACCCTTATATACATTCACTTTGAAGAGCGGACCATGGGCTAACATTTCTAATCTCGCAGCTTTTGCATCTCCGCGGTTGTTTAGAATCTAAATAAAAATATATTTATAGTAAATAAAAAGTATTAAATATACTATACAAATTGAACAAGGGAATAGACATTTACATATTTGTTAAACCATTCGGGAAATTCTTTGTCTGTCCTAATAGCAATCAAATCTTGCGCCAAATCTCTAGCCTGATCTTCAAACATACTGCATGTTTAATATATGGTGAAAAAAAATCAATTGAATAAACGAAAGAACTTTATTGGGATTGAAATTGCGTGCAATAAATAAAAAAGCACTTCAGATAATCTTCAACCTCATTACAGTTAAGGAGAACATAGAGTCTAGCCGCTTCAAATTCCTCTCGGCTTAGCATGCGAGTGCATTTTATTCCAAGGAATCGACCGGGTGAAGAAAATAATGATATTTTCCCATATGTATTTGTGACACCCCCGTCATAATTGTGACCCACTTTGGTAAACCTTGTCTCAATGTTAGGGTGAAAATATGTCACACAAATGACACAATTTCATCTATAATCACCGATTCAGAGATGGATGCCTCAACTTTTGCTCTGTTGCTCATCTTCTTTTTCAACTTTCCTAAAAATCGTTCAAACGGATACATCCATCTGTATTGAACAGGACCACCAACTCTAGCTTCATAAGCTAGGTGAATTGGTAAATGCTCCATTGAATCAAAGAAAGATGGCGGAAATATCTTCTCAAGCTTGCATATTGTCACCACAATGCTCTCTTCTAGCTTTTTCAGATCATCGACACGAAGATTGCTAGACGTCAATGCTCTGAAGAATTCACTCAATTCTGTTAATGCCACCCATATTTCATTAGGGAGAATGTCCCTGAATGCAATAGGAAGCAACCTATCCAATAACACGTGACAATCATGACTCTTCAACCCATATATTGTTCCTTCTTCCACATTGACACAGTTGCCAATATTAGATGCATACCCATCAGGAAGTTTCAGATCTTTCAACCATTGTAGAACATGTTGTTTATCCTCTCTAGACAAACAAATGGCACAACTGGTTTGTAATCTTTCCCATTAACTTGAACAATGTTGAGATTCACCCGATTACAAATTTCTTCAAGGTCTAGCCAAACATTAGGGGTGTCCTTTGTTGTAGACTTGAAATCCATCACTGTGTTAAATACATTGTCAAACACATTGTTTTCAATATGCATGACATCAAGGTTGTGTCTAATCAAGTTTGTCTTCCAATAAGGCAACTCCCAAAATATACTTTTTTTTAATCCAGTTGTGATCCTTACCAAACCCATCTAATCTATCTTTTGAAAAATTCTTCCCCCACCTGACAGCAAATAACTCAGATACCCGCTCAAAAATTTCTTCACCGTTCAAATGAGGAGGGGGGCCCCAATCCACTCTATTTTTGGTAAATGCATTCTTCTGCCTACGAAATGGATTGTTACTAGGAAGAAACCGCCGATGACAATCAAACCAACACTACTTTTTATAATGCTCGAGTCTAAATGCATCAGTATTTTCCATACAATACGGACATGCCAATCTTCCATGAGTGCTCCATCCCGACAACATACCGTACGCAGGAAAGTCATTGATTGTCCACATCACTGCTGCCCTCATGTTAAAGTTTTGTAACTTAAAGGCATCCCATGTCTGCACACCGTCATTCCACAACTGTTTTAGTTCATCCATGAGAGGTCGAAGATACACATCAACATTTTTACCTGGATTCCACGACCCCGGAATGAATAAAATCAAATACGTATAAGGATCGTTCATACATAGTCATGGGGGAAGATTATAAACTGTGACTACAACAGGCCAACATGAATAATATTTTTCCCCCGGCCCAAATGGAGAAAAAACCGCCTGTACAGATTCCCAACCTTATATTTCGAGCATCTGCGGTAAAATCGGGGTAAGTAGAATAAAAATGCTTCCATGCTTCTCCGTCGGAAGGATAAGTCATCACACCCTCCTCAGGAGGGCACTCTTTGTGCCAACGCATAGCTTCTGACGTATCTTTCGATGAAAAAAGTCGTTGCAATCTGGGTATGAGCGGCATATAACACAACTGCGCCCGAGGTACGTTCTTCTTGTGCTTCGCACTACCCCGACGTGCTGGCTTATATCTACTAAGCCCACAAATTGAACAAGAATTCAGACCTTCATTTTCCTTGTAAAAAAGCATGCACTGATTCTTGCACGCATCAATTTTATCATACCCAAGACCGATATGCCCCACCAACTTTTTAGTGTCATAAAAATTAGTAACCATCTTATTTTCTTCGGGTAGCAACCGTTGTACTGCTGCCATGACACGGTTGTAAGTTTGTTGGCTCATATTTGAATCAGCCTTGATATTAAGAAACTCAGCCACTGATTCCAACACTGTGGCCTTTGCACCGGGATGAACTTTCTCATTTGCTGAGTTCATTAAATTCATAAACTTCATTGCATCAGGATTGGGATCTTCTGTTGGATTAGGGGTCCAATCGAACTCTGGACCGGCTGCATTTTGAACCATATCATCCATACCCACAGAAGGCTCTATTTCATCAACAAACTGTTCGAGTTCCCTCGCTTGATCACGTTCGATAGTGGGACGATTTTGAGCTATAGTTTCAACTGGATATTGCTCACCGTGCGCTACCTATATCTTGTAACCATCAATGAACCCCACATCCATAAGATGTTTCTTCACAAATCCATAAGAATGAAAATGTTTGTTCTTACACCTTTTGCAAGGACACCTAATCTTCCCATCGTGTATGTATTGGGGATGCGATCTAGCAAACTCCACAAAATGTTCTAAACCTTCTACGAACTCAGTTGTGATACCCCTTCTATTAGGATTCCTACGATTATCCATCCAACTACGATCCCCAGACATATTTATCTTCATAAAAATTAAGAAAAAAAATTAATCTTCATACAAAGGCTACAATTACAACAGATAAAGAAAGAAGTACTTAAATAAATAATTTTGAACAAGTGTAAAAACAAACATCTAGACTGCTCACCAAAATGTTTTACAAGTATTCATATGCTAAACCATTAAATATTGCTAATCAATTAGTGTTCCAAATACAATCAATACTAGCATGGAAACTGTTTTAGAATATACACATGAAGTTATTGCATTAACATAAAACAATAAAATAACACACATACACATAGTACAATGAAAAAAAAGTCAGTTAATTGACACCCAAAATCTCTTTAAACACACATTTTCATTCAAGCCTATGTACTATACCAATCCATCCCAAACTAATGATGTAACCTTTATATACTAATCATCAAAATGAAGTAAACAGTATGAAAAAGCAGTGTATTACACTTGAGTGAGGCAAAAACATGTGATTTCTAGAAGTCTATTTTATTAAAATCTTGACCCAAATCAATTAAAAGACTCCCAACAGGAGTATGATGTGATGAGCGTATTTGATCTGCTAGCCTACCAGAAATCAGATATTGAATCCTTGCTTTATTCTTGAAATTCATACTTCGACGCGCTCTTCAATTTGAGAAATAAACAAAAATGATGAAACCAAATTGAGAAACCCTAACCTGATAAAGCTTCAATTTAAGACACAGAGGGACGTCGGAGACATATACGTTTTGGCTGGAGAGGAAGAAAGAGAGATTAGATAGGTAAAACAAAAGGGGGAGGGGGCGGCTAGCTAGGGTCAATAGATTCAAACAACAAACCTGAAATTACAGATGGTGGATGACGGCGAACGAAGAACAACAGCGAACGGAGGCGACGGCGAAAGGAGGACGACGGCGAATGGAGGACGCCGGCGGCGTCCGGTGTTGGTGAATCGTAGAGAGGTGAAGGGGGAGCCCGCGTCGACAAGTGCGGCGTGTTTCTTCTCTCTGAATAATAGAAAACCCAACTGAAAAGAAAAGGGTCGATGTAGGGTTATTTCATTTTAATGTTACCCACGGAAACTTCCGTGGGTATTTCTGACGGAACAAATCCGTGTAATTTCGACGGACAAATCCGTGGGTAAATTTAATATCCGTGGGTAATTGATTTTTTTAGAATTTATAATTTTCGCGCTGACAAACCCAAATATTCCGTGGGTAATTTTATATTTTCCGTCACTAATACCGACTGAATATTTCCGTCAGTAAATTCCGTGGGTAAAACGCGTTTTTCTAGTAGTGATTGCATGAGGCTTTCCCATCCTAAAATTTTCCTACTCCACCTCTACAGAGAATAAAGTTTGGGTCCATTCCGGTGGTCGTCTACAACGTTCAAGCCAGCCTCCGTCCCTGTCTCCAGTCTCTACTCCAACGATGTCTTCACCAAATGCTGAGAATACCCCTTCACCGTCCACCACTGCTGATACTCCCATCATCGATGCTGAGATTACTACTGGTATCAAACTCACCGATGTCCCTTCCAACCTCTGTCACTTTTTTGCTGGTATTCAATATAGGATTCAGAGATTAGAGGATCAGAACCTTACCTTGGAGAACCATAACCAAGAGCTTAAGGACCACTTTCAGACTGATATGAAGAAAAAAGGTGTTGATGCTAGGTTCCTTGGAGACGATTTGGTCTATGTCGAAGATGAAGAGGTTCCCACTTGTAGATACCCCGGGGCGGGCAACCCACATGCTCTAGGCTAGAGCGGTGAATTATCCTAGGATGTCTATTTGGTTTTAGAGTTTAGAGTCACCACCTATGTTTTTAAAGGAGCATAAAAAAAACCTAATATAGCCTAATTTTTATATACAAAACCAGAGATTCGTGTATTGAGGTTCGGGGGTTAGGTTACGAAATGGGAAGTACTTAAACACCCATTTCGCTCAACTAACGTTGGTCTTGCTTGTTCATAATCTACATGATAAAAAAAATATGTTCTTCTTATACTTTGAAAATGAGATTTAAGGGGTTAAAAAGAAGGGTTGAATATGGGGAGATAACTCCTTAGCCAACTTTAATGTAGTAAAGTGACTTTTAGTGTCATGTCCCAAAATGGTTTGGGTTGATTTCACACTCTGATTAATGTTAAAGAAAAGAGATGAATAAAGAGAAGAAGGGTGGTGAGAAAGAGTACCTAAACTTCAAATAGCTTCAAGGATGTATTTGGAGAATGCCTTGAAAATGCCTTGAAAATGTTTGTGTATAGTTTTCTTGTGTTGAAAAAGTCCTCCCCTTGAAATGGTGAAGAAGAGATGTTTTTATAGTTGAAAACAAGATATTTTTGATGCCAAAACAGAGTCACAAAGAGGGAATTCTCGGGCAAAATCCTGTAAATTGAGCAAGGGAGAGATTCTTGGAGAGAATCTGTAATTGACGTCCAGAAGCGCGCGCCTCCGGCCTTTGGGGCGGAAGGCGCACGCTTCTCACCCATGGAGGCAGAGGCGCGCGACTCTGAGAAGGAAATTTTCACTGAATGGACTGGAAAGTTAGAACTGTTATTCAGTTTAGTCCCTAAACTTAACAGAGTCAGTCAGGAACTTAACGAAAGTAACAGAAACTAATAAAAAACACTTAAAACAAGAAGAAGCACAAAATCAAATGTGCAATCGGGATGAGCGGTCCAAGGTGGGGTGTCTACACCACTACTTACCCTTCCAATCCCAATGTTATCCCCTTCAAGTTTCCCAATTACCAGAATGTCCCTCCTCCAACGATGTATGGTATGAAGCAAACCACATCCTATAGAAAGAACAAGAATGTCTATAAGCCGTCAGCTGAAATATTGGGTAGTTACTTGTCTGTTAGCAAGCTTCCTGCTCCGTCACTTCCATTGAGTGTTGGTATAGCCGCTCTTACGATTTCCGTTGTTCCTCCAACTGTCCAAGTCGACCCCAGCTCTGATATTTCTACTCATCCCGTGGTAATTTCTATGCAAGAGCAAGTCCGGTTGTTTAAAGACATGGTTATTAAGCAAGCTACCCCTGTGGTCAAGACCATTAACCCAAGCAACGTTGGTTCCCTCCCGAGAGACTTTAAGATGCCAAATATTTCTACATTTCATGGCACTTCCTTCCCCAAGACTCACCTTGACAGCTATGTGTTGGCTATGAGGGGCAGAGATTGTACTAACGAGCATATGGCTCACGTTTTCCACACTACTTTGGACAAAATTACCTTCCGTTGGTTTCTAGGTTTGGATCCAAGCAAGAGGGAGACATGGGATCAAATTACCACCATCTTCTGTGAGGAGTATCACCCGAACCTGGATTGGCATGTTAACCACACTGATTAGGAGAACACTATGCAATGATCCGGTAAACCCATCTATGATTTCTACAAAAAGTGGAATCATAAGCTAGCTGAAGTGCAATTCCCTCCTTAGGCAAAGGAACAAAATCAAATCTTCTTAAAGTGCTTGATGCCCGAGCTTAGGGTGGCAATTGGTAATGGTTACTTCCATGACTTGAGGGAAATGGTTGATGCTGGAGTGAGACATGAAGCTGGTATTACTACCCAATCAAAGGACACTGCTAAGGGTAGTAATAGTTCCTTTCGCTACAAGGCTCCGATGAACACGGCTCCTAAGACTGCTAAAGAAGTGGCCGATCGAGCAAGCATGGTAAAGATGGCTCTCCATTTAATGTCCAAGATGTTACAAATAGTCTCCCGATGCACTGAGGGAAGGAGCACTTCAATGACTTCGGCATGCCCACTAGCCGAGTGTTTGAGATTTTGATGTAAAGAGGCTTGATCAAGCTACTTGAGAACTATGAGCCCGTAGTCAAGAGGGAATACCTTGATGCATCCAAGTATTGAAAGTATCATAAGTACATGGGCCATAATATCGACAACTACCTGTAACTGAAACGTGCTATTCAGAGGTTGGTTAATGAGCACAAGATTGAGAAGACCAAGGGGCTAAATATTGTAGTGAATCCCCTTCTCAATAATGGTGGCGTGAACATGGTTGAGGTCGGTGGAAACGAGATCGACATTCTGGAAATGGTTGATGTAATGACCCGAGCCCGTAGGCCTGACCCGTTACACAAGCACCACGCACTGGCCCAATGAATACAAATATCTTGGGTCCACTTGGCTTACCACAGTATAAGATACCCGCGGGAAACACGAAGGGTTTCCCCCGAGAATCAAACACATAACTTTATGTTTAAAGAAAAATGGAGTCGCCAAGTTAAATTAATTTTAAACCCAATTCAATGGAAAAAGGTTAGAGAAAATGAGTTCGGAGGTCAGGTTACGTCTTGGGAAGAACTTTTGACGGTTCACCCAATCCGCCTCGGAAAACGGAGTCTCCCTAAGTTTATTGACCAAAATTTGCAAGTGTGTGTGTATTTTAAAATGGGAGAACTGACTTTTAACAAAAGCAGTTAGAAAATTAACAGAAACGGTTTATTTGCGAAGATTTTGACAGAATGAGGTTTAAACAGAAAAAACACTTCCCGGGACAAACCATCCGTATGGATGGTGAAGGTTGTCCTGGGAATTTTACAGATTTATCAGAAACAGTCCAGTTTAAGGCAGAAACAGAGAATTCTGTAGAAACTGGACAGAGTGTGACTTTTCCAGTTTATATGCATTGTACATGAACATGCATAACAACATCTCTATGCTTTTTATCATTAGATTAGACACCAAAATCAAGGATTTGGGTATGATCAAGGCAATCATTGGGGAAAGAAATGCAAAAGGTGATGAACATGGATTTGAGCCAAGACAACCATTTGGAGGGTTAAATATTGAGACTTTAACCTCCAAATGGATGATTCATCCAAAAATAAACCTTTGGGACAACAAAAATCAACCTTTGGATGTATAAAGATTGAGTCTTTATCATCCAAAGGTGACATTAAGGCTAAACAAAGTTTGGATGGTAAAGATTGAGACTTTACCACCCAAACATGATCATGATGACAATAAATGAACAAACACAAGGTAAATATACAAGATGAATACACAAGATAAATGTACAAGGCTCTCTCCATATGTGCAATGGATCACCAAGCCAAAATTAAAGACATAAAAGTAAAGACATAAATGTAACAAGTTATAATATTGCATAAATGTAAAGACATTTGTATATGAAAGAGGTAAACAATGTAGATAACCAACCAATAAGCAAAGTAGTAAGAGATATATGAGATGGAGAGAAGATGGGGAGAAGGAGGCCTCACCAATTTTGGTTTGTGCCTATCTTCCTCTATTTTTTCACTCAAATTTTGGTGTTTGTGTTTCTACAGTCATTCTCACAAAGTTTCACCACTCTAAACTATTTTCTCCCCCCTAAAATGATCAGAAAGGGTCTTAATTTATAGGGACTGATGGCACCCAAACCATCCGTACGGTTGTGGCTCTCTCGTGGCCAAACCATCCGTACGGTTCCTGCTGGCGAGCTTCTGGATTTTCCCAATTTTTATTCCAGAACAGTCCTAAAGTTTTGGTTTATTCTAGTGAGGTCCTAGTCTATCCAGTTTATCCCTGGATGGTACCAAGAGTTCCTCTAAGTTGATTTCAGTTCAGATTGGGGTACTTACACACATGCCCACCCAGAAATCTATGGATGTATTGTTATTCATGGAAGTTTTTGTTGGTAGTGATGCCCTAGGCACGTTTAATAAACGTTGTAATTGTTATCACTTATTTCATATCAATAAAGAGATGTTTTGATTATTATTGTTGTTCATGTTTACTTATAATAATCTCCGTCCCTAGTACTTGTTAAGCACTAGTATAAAGGCTAAATGATCATGGGATGATCATGTTAGATTTATGGGTACTTGTTTGGAACAAGGTACTGGACATGACTCGCTGTATGAGATCTATGTCATGGTTTATGTCGTACATATATATCATATTAGTTATGTTATTCGAATCCTTAGACATGAAGTTATTATAGTCTTCCACTTGATAAACATTATGTTTGACATATTTAAACGCTACCTTTAACCGGGTAGTTATAAAGTGTATGATTGGCATAATCGGATTCACGTAGGGAAGAATAATAAGCTAAATGGATTTGCCCCTCTTCGGAGAGATCTCAAGCTTAGGCCTCTCGTAGGAATGATGTTGATGAAAATGTTCGGCCGGACTCAAATGAATTGATTAGATCAATGTCATTTGGATTATCAACATATTCGGAATCGAGAAAGTATTGAACAAAGACAAGTTGACCGTTTGACCATGACTTGTGTTCAATGAGATCGTGGACAAAGGGATTGTGACATATTCTAAAGGAATGCGAACTTGTATCTAGTTATTTTATTTGGGTAGGTGTGATGGTTTGCTAGAACCTAATCATATCTTATGGATTCATGTTTGAACCCATTGCCAACTTAGTATAATCCTAGAGGGTCACACATAATAAAACGAATCCTTAAAGGACTATATTTGAAAATTAAGGCTCTCTGATCCTGGTGTGCGACAGCACAAACCAGGCTGGGCGGCCGCACATGTTTTGGGCGACCGCACACCTGATTTTGGGCGGCCGCACAGTGTGTCGGGACAGATTTCCTGATTTAATTAGGAAAAGGATTTTGGACGGGTTTTGACACAAGTTTCCTATTTGGAATAGGTCTAACTTGTATATAAACAGCCAAATTCGGGCCAGAACAATCCATAGCTTTTGTGCAAGTCTTCAAAGAGTTTGAGAGAGTTTTATTTTGTTCTAAGACATCCTAGATTGAAGAACAAAATAATACACAAAATAATATTCTATATAGTTCATATTAATTGTGAAAATGTGTTTCACAATTTTGGTCTAGCAACCAATATCAAGTGTTCTTGATATTCGTTCAAGGTGTGGATACCGCTAGAGGGTGAAGCTCATCATCTTCAAAGTTCGTGTTCCTACTTGTTCGTGATTAAAGCTTCAATTTCTCCATCAAGATCAAAGACCAAATTCAAAGTCATCAAGGGTTAGTTTTTCTAGTATTCATATTGCAAGTATTTTACTTAATCATGTGAATGGATCTATGGGATTTGGGTTTCATAAAATTTTAAATGTTATTTTCCGCTGCGCATGTTACTCAGAAACCCAACAGTGGTATCAGAGCCCCGTTCATGTTGATTATTTCAATACCTAGATCATGTTGTGTGTATATAAATTGTTTATATGCCTAACATGATATGAATATTGAATATATGATGTTTATGTGTTATATGATTTTATGTGGTTTATTGTTTTACAACTTTAATCGCACTATTGAATCGAACTAAAAATTATGTTGGATTCTGAATTGTTTGATTATTAATTTTTGATTGGATCAAAGTTTTAATAATCGGGGAAAACAATTTTGAGACAAATTTTCGAACTTTAAAAATTCATTCTGATGCTACTGTGCGACCGCACAGTTTTTTCTTGGGCGGCCGCACAGTTGTCAGGATTCTGGTTTTGATTTTCGGTCAGAGTCAGAATCTGGAATTTTGATGGGGTCCGACTAGACCAGTGACAAGACCAGCCAGACCTGCTGATCTGGAGTGGGTTTTGGGCAGTTGGTTTGGGTGTGGATCCTGGGGTTTGATTTTTCTATTTTTTTTAGTCTTGTGATTCTAAGATTGGTTCAAGGTTTGGATGGCTAATCTACGTTCATCGAGATTGTGTTTCCCAAACTTGACCGCAATCAAAGTTTCAAAGATAAAACGAAGTTAGAATTATGAAGAGTTCATAATTGCTAAAATTGAGAAACAAAGTTCTTGATTCAAAGATTGGAGATCCATGTGGAATTGAGGATGCAGTTGGCCTACGTTCATCGAGACCATCTATTGCTTAGTTTCGGCCATATGGACTATTTTCTTGGTTTCTTAAATTAGTGCGGAATTGTGGATGCCTTATGGCTTAGTTTCGGCCGCACTTCTTGTTGTCTTGACTTGGAGATAATAACCAAAGTTGAAATAGTCTCATCCTCATAATTATAGAGAAACTAATGACACATAAATATTATGCTTAAATTAATGGAGATTAATTTAGTGGTTAAACTTGATGCGTAACATGTTTATATTATGTGCTCATAAATATGTTGTATGCTATATGTGATGAACCTTCAAAGAAAGTTTTAAGTCCTTCTGCCATGCCATGATTAAAACACTTGTTTGTACATGGGTAATTTTGTGTGGGCTCGTCAAAGCGAGGTGCATTGATTTTATTCATGTATGAGCAAGATGAGTGAATAAGAGTTCCCTATGCGTTTAAAATGGTTGGACTTAATTAAGAGTCAAAACAGTTTTGGGCTTAAGGCAAAGATGAGATTTAACATGCTTTTTGAAATTGGATTTCTTAAAAAATCTCATGAAAAGAACTGAGAGTCATATGAGATATGATTGACAATAGTTGTCTACCTAATTAATTTGATTTTGAGCGGTGCGCCAAAGCGTACTTAAAATTAAATTAAAGCGGGATCTTAACCCATTTAAATTATACTATACATTGGATGTATAAAGAAGGTTGTATAATTTAGTGGGAGTATTTTTGAAAAATACATTGTTTATTTCTTTAATGAAAATTGGTACTTATTAAATTTTGGAAATTTTGCATAATTGTAGATAATGACTAACAACACTCAATCAATTTCGTTGCAATCGATCTTTGAGAAGGATAAGATCCAATAGAATGGTACTAACTTTATGGATTGGATCCGTAGCCTAAGAATTGTTCTAAGGCAAGAAGATAAGTTGTACATTCTCGATGGGCCACTTCCTGCTGAACCAGAACCTACTGCCCCTAGGGCAGAAAGAGACAGCTACAAGAAACATCATAATGATTCTAGAGATGTAAGTTGTCTCATGCTTGCTACTATGTGCTCAAAACTCCAACAAAGTTTGGAACATTTGGAAGCCTATGAGATAGGCGTGGAGTTAAGAGCCATGTTTCAAGAGCAAGCTAGGAAAGAGAGGTACAATACCATTGTTGCATTCACTTCTTGCAAAATGAGTGAAGGGCAACAAGTGAGTCCTCACATGCTTAAAATTAAAGGTTATGTGGAGCATCTTGAGAAACTTGGCTATCCAATCCCATTGGAGCTAGCCACGGATCTCATTCTTAATTCATTGCCTAAAAGTTATAATCAGTTTGTGATGAATTATAACATGCATGGAATGGATAAGAATCTCTCCGAGTTGCATCGGATGCTCAAAACTGCGGAGATGAAGATTGTGCAGAAAGGTTCTTCTGTGCTCTTGGTTCATAATGGAAAGAAGGCTGGTGCCAAAGGAAAGGGTAAGGCAAAAGTTGTCAAACCCAAGATAAGGAAGGCAAAGGTTGCCAAGGCTTCTGAGGCAAAACCCGATTCACAAAAGGATGCAATCTGTTTCCATTGTCAAGAAATTGGTCATTGGAAACGGAATTGCAAGGCTTTCTTGGAAGAGCAAAAGAAGAAGAAGGGCAGCAAGGCTGCGTCAACTTCAGGTATCTATATGATAGATATTCTCCTTTCTACCTCTGATTCTTGGGTATTGGATACCGGATGTGGTTCTCACATTTGTTTAAATGTGCAGGGACTAAAGAATAGGAGACTACTTAAAGAGGGTGAAGTAGACCTACGCGTGGGGAATGGAGCAAGAGTTGCTGCATTAGCCATAGGGACTTATGAAGTCACTTTACCTTCCGGATTAATTCTTGTTTTGAACAATTGTTATTATGTTCCGGATTTAAGTAGAAATATTATTTCAATTTCTTGTTTGGATAATGAAGGTTTTAAGTTTCTTATTGAGAATAAGAAATTTTCTATTTATTTAAATGATGTGCTTTATGGTATTGCTAATTCATTTAATGGCCTTTATGTCTTGGATGTCAAGAATGAAAATAATGAAAATGTCTATCATATAAATAAGAATTCTAAACCTAATAATGTAAATCATTCTTATTTGTGGCATTGCCGTCTTGGTTATATCAATGAGAAGCGTATCTCAAAACTCCATGGGGACGGTCTCTTAGGTTCATGTGACCTTGGGTCATATGACACTTGTGAGTCGTGTCTTCTTGGAAAAATGACTAAGAAACCTTTTACCAAGCTAGGTGAAAGGGAAAGCGACTTATTGGGGTTGATACATTCCGATGTATGCGGACCATTAAATAGCAATGCTAGGGGAGGATTTCAATACTTCATAACCTTCACTGATGATTATAGTAGATTTGGGTATGTTTACCTAATGAAACATAAAAGTGAAGCATTTGAGATATTTAGAATATTTCAAAATGAAGTAGAAAAACAACTTGGCAAAAGTATTAAGGCACTTCGATCAGATCGAGGTGGAGAATACTTGAGTCATGAATTTGATGATCATCTAAAGAATTTTGGAATAGTTTCACAATTGACTCCACCCGGAACACCACAATGGAATGGTGTGTCCGAGAGGAGAAATTGGACTTTGTTAGACATGGTTCGATCAATGATGAGTCAAGTTGATCTTCCAATATCCTTTTGGGGTTACGCTCTAGAAACCGCTGCTTTCACACTAAATCATGTTCCAACTAAATCGGTTCAAAAGACTCCATATGAGATGTGGAGCGGAAAGAAGCCTTGTCTGTCTTTCATGAAGATTTGGGGTTGTGAAGCTTTTGTCAAAAGACTTGTCTCAGACAAAATTGCACGCAAATCTGATAAATGTATTTTCGTGGGATATCCTAAGGAAACTAAAGGATATTACTTTTACAATAAAACGGACAACAAAGTTTTTGTTGCCCGAACTGGTATCTTTCTAGAGAAAGAGTTTCTCTCCAAAGAAGTCAGTGGGAGTAAAATAAATCTTGAAGAAATTTGAGACCCAGAAAATAACATTGAACAAATAGTGGAACAAGAACAAGAATCACAAGGAGTTGTGGAACCTGTTCAAAATACACAAGCAACTCGCAGATCTAATAGGTTACGATCCGAGCCCGAGAGATATGGATTTCTCGTAACGGATAGTAATGAGGTGGAAATCATTAAGAATGATGAACCGACAACCTATCAAGAGACGATGTCTTCTCCTGATTCGGACAAGTGGCTTGGAGCCATGGAATCCGAATTGCAATCCATGCAAGACAATCAAGTTTAGAATTTGATTGATGCACCTGAAGGTGTAAAAACCATAGGATGCAAATGGGTCTTCAAGACGAAGACTGACATGGATGGGAAGGTGCATACTTACAAAGCTAGACTTGTAGCGAAAGGTTATAGGCAAGTTCATGGTATTGACTATGATGAAACCTTTTCACCCATAGCAATGATCAAGTCTATAAGAATTTTGCTTGCCATTGCCGCATATCATGACTATGAAATATGGTAAATGGATGTCAAAACCGCTTTCCTAAATGGAAAACTACAAGAGGATGTGTATATGACACAACCAGAAGGTTTTGAACAGAATTATAAGGTATGCAAATTGCAGAAATCCATTTATGGATTGAAGCAAGCTTCTAGGAGTTGGAATCTCCGTTTTGATGAATCGGTCAAAGAGTTTGGTTTCATCAAGAACGAAGATGAGCCTTATGTATACAAGAAGATTAGTGGGAGCATAGTGCTATTCCTGATTTTATATGTGGATGACATGTTATTCATTGGAAACGACATTCCTACACTTCAGTCCGTAAAGACTTGGTTGGGAAAGTGTTTCGCAAAGAAAGATATGGGTGAAGCTGCATATATACTTGGCATTAAGATCTATAGAGATAGATCAAGGAAGCTACTTGGTTTAAGCCAAAGTACATACATTGACAAGGTCATTAGAAGATTCCGTATGGAAAATTCTAAAAGAGGTACCTTGCCGGTGTTACATGGAGTTTCTCTAAGCAAGACTCAATGTCCTAAGACAAAAGATGAGCGTGAGAAAATGAATGATGTTCCATATGCTTCGGCAATTGGGTCCATTATGTATGCCATGATTTGTACTAGGTCGGATGTATCTTATGCTTTGAGCATGACAAGTAGATACCAATCCGACCCCAGTGAAAATCACTGGGTGGCTGTAAAAGCAATTCTTAAGTACTTGAGAAGGACTAAAGACTCATTTTTGGTCTATGGAGGAATGGAAGATGATCTCGTTGTAAATTCTTACACGGATGCAAGCTTCCAAACCGACAGAGATAACAGTCGATCGCAATCGGGTTTTGTGTTTATGTTAAATGGTGGAGCTGTAAGCTGGAAGAGTTCCAAGCAGAGTATAACCGCTGATTCTACAACGGAAGCTGAGTATATTGCTGCATCGGATGCTGCAAAGGAAGCTGTTTGGATTAAGAAGTTCATCACTGAACTTGAAGTGGTTCCTAGTATTGCTAATCCAAGAGACCTTTATTGTGATAATAATGGTGCTATTGCTCAAGCAAAGGAACCAAGGGCACATCAAAAATCCAAACACATACTTAGGCGTTACCATGTCATTCGAGAAATCATTGACAGAGGTGACGTGAATATATGCAAAGTACCTACTGATGACAATGTCGCGGACCCGCTAACAAAGGGACTTCCACAAGCTAAACATGAAGGTCGTGTTAGGTCCATAGGTATTAGATACATGGGAGATTGGGCCTAGGGCAAGTGGGAGATTGTTGGTAGTGATGCCCTAGGCACGTTTAATAAACGTTGTAATTGTTATCACTTATTTCATATCAATAAAGAGATGTTTTGATTATTATTGTTGTTCATGTTTACTTATAATAATCTCCGTCCCTAGTACTTGTTAAGCACTAGTATAAAGGCTAAATGATCATGGGATGATCATGTTAGATTTATGGGTACTTGTTTGGAACAAGGTACTGGACATGACCCGATGTATGAGATTTATGTCATGGTCTATGTCGTACATATATCTCATATGAGTTATGTTATTCGAATCCTTAGACATGAAGTTATTATAGTCTTCCACTTGATGAACATTATGTTTGACATATTCAAACACTACCTTTAACCGGGTAGTTATAAAGTGTATGATCGGCATAATCAGATTCACGTAGGGAAGAATAATAAGCTAAATGGATTTGCCCCTCTTCAGAGAGATATCAACCTTAGGCCTCTCGTAGGAATGATGTTGATGAAAATGTTCGGCCGGACTCAAATGAATTGATTAGATCAATGTCATTTGGATTATCAACATATTCGGAATCGAGAAAGTATTGAACAAAGACAAGTTGACCGTTTGACCATGACTTGTGTTCAATGAGATCGTGGACAAAGGGATTGTGACATATTCTAAAGGAATGCAAACTTGTATCTAGTTATACTATTTGGGTAGGTATGACGGTTTGCTAGAACCTAATCATATCTTATGGATTCATGTTTGAACCTATTGCCAACTTAGTATAATCCTAGAGGGTCACACACAATAGAACGAATCCTTAAAGGACTATATTGGAAAATTAAGGCTCTCTGATCCTGGTGTGCGACTGCATAAACTAGTCTGGGCGGCCGCACATGTTTTGGGCGACCGCACACCTGATTTTGGGCGGCCGCACAGTGTGTCGGGACAAATTTCCTGATTTAATTAGGAAAAGGATTTTGGACGGGTTTTGACACAAGTTTCCTATTTGAAATAGGTCTAACTTGTATATAAACAGCCAAATTCGGCAAGAACTTACCCCTAGCTTTTGTGCAAGTCTCCAAAGAGTTTGAGAGAGTTTTATTTTGTTCTAAGACATCCTAGATTGAAGAACAAAATAATACACAAAATAATATTCCATATAGTTCATATTAATTGTGAAAACGTGTTTCACAATTTTGGTCTAGCAACCAAGATCAAGTGTTCTTGATATTCGTTCAAGGTGTGGATACCGCTAGAGGGTGAAGCTCATCATCTTCAAAGTTCGTGTTCCTACTTGTTCGTGATTAAGACTTCAATTTCTCCACCAAGATCAAAGACCAAATTCAAAGTCATCAAGGGTTAGTTTTTCTAGTATTCATATTGCAAGTATTTGATTTAATCATGTGAATGGATCTATGGGCTTTGGGTTTCATAAAATTTTAAATGCTATTTTTCACAGCGCATGTTACTCGGAAACCCAACAGTTTTGTGGTCCTTTAAGTACCACAAGAAATTCTTGTATCCCCCCAATGTGGGATACTACAATCTCCCCCACTTGGATCCTTATCATCCTCGGCAAGGCCCACTTAGATCGGAACCCCGGGCAGTATCAGATTCAAGAGGGGCTCGTACGGATTCAAGAGCTGACTCCCACCGTCTCTGTGGTGTGCACTTTGTTCCGCACAGCACTTTGCTCTACACTTCCGGCCATGACCCACTCTAATACCATTTATAATGACCCGAGCCTGCAAGCCCTACCCGAAACACAAGCACCACACACTGGCCTAATGAATACAAATATCTTGGGTCCACTTGGCTTATCATAGGCACACCCAAAAATCCATAGACGTAGTGGTATTCATGGTATTTTTTTGGTTCTTTAAGTACGACAAGAAATTCTTGTATCCCCCAATATGGGATACTACAGTTGATGCTTTCAGACAACTGTAAGTAGACATGCGCTTTTTATTTCATGGTTTGTCGAGAATTAGGTTGCTTAAACCATTTGGAGGTTACCAATCCCGTCTGGAGAGTGACTTGATGAAGTTCTGCCAGTATCATGATATCCCTGGCCACACCAACAACGAGTGCTTTTCTTTAAAGAAAGCAGTTCAGAAGCTTGTTAACGACAAAGTGATAGGCGACCCGAGGAAGATCATTGCTATGTATGCTAATAGGGTAGAGAGAGGCGATAACCAAATTAGTATCTTGGAGCTTACCGATGTTTTCAAGAGGCTGGGACTAACAATAGATGATGCGCTCAAGGTTTTGATAAAGAAAGATTTGCTCAAGCATCCAGAAAATTGTGTACCTCGCATGGGATGTGATTTGGAGAAGTTCTGCCATTACCACAAGGTTGTCGGTCATACTACCGCGAAGTGCTTGGTCTTGAAGAAAGCTATTCAGAAGATGATTCATAATGGTTTCATGAAAGATCCTAGAACTACTTTAGATGATAGAGAGATAGAGGAAGTCCTCGCTGATCTGACAGAACATTCTGGCAGATTACAAAGCACATGATGATGAAACAGTTTGTACCCTAGATTCTATTAATGATAATGACTTTTCTTGTTACATGTTGTCTTTAAAAGAGTTATATAGGGAGGCATCTTTTCTGCACGGGCATGATTCTAATAGACTTGATATCCCACCACTCTCTCTAACAAGATACATGCGGAGGCAATGAGAATAGACACTTCATCATCCCACGTAGGTGGAGGTTCAGGGAAATCATCTTTGATGGAGATAAGAGAGTAAGTAGACATATGTGTAGGAGTCTGAAAAACAGGGGTACATGGGTAGAGATTCCCAGGAGGGGTTGCTTTGATAGGTCCGTATAGTTTTGCTGCCCAAATTTGATTCAGTTTCGATTGATGCTTCATGAAAGCATCCATACACTCGAACATTTCTTGTTGATACATGTGCAAGAGTTGCAGAAGATTCTTTGTGTGAGTGTCTAGGCGCTTTTCAAGCCACTTCTCAAACTCTAGACTCGGCTTAAACTTGGATGAACCCCTACTCTGACTTGTCATTGCTTGCTCTTTATTAGCCATTGATGACTGAGACTCAGAGTAGATCTTGATCAAAGGGATACTTGGAACGGACCTTGAATACCACGCTAGAAAACGAGCATGATTTTCCCTCTATAAAATTGATTGAAAGAAATTTGTTTTAGATTTGAAAGATTACAGGATTTTATGTACAAAAGATTGATATTTTAAGAAATGAAGAAGCAAAACTGATTTTATTTTGATTTGAAAATTTGAAATGCAAGCAACGCACAAAATCCTAGGGAAGCCGGACAAGCACATCGCTTAGTTTTGACACCTTATTGTGATTAGGTCCTAGAACAATGGATTCCTTCTCCAAAGCATAGGACCAACGTTTTTCACTTGTACTAATGGCCGTCATAAGCCCCTAGCATAGGGTATATACACTTTCGGGGATCCACCATTCTTGTTGCAGTCTAAGTAAGTGTCTTTGACAATTTCGAGTCAATCCTAGACATCCCATTTGATTATCCACATTTTGATCATTTTATGATTTTTTTGGGAGTGAATAGGATTGACAGGAAATTGCTTCGGACAAAAATCGGCTTAAGGTCGTGGACGTGTGGAAGTTTTGAAAACTAGGTCACAAACGTGGCTTTATTGGCTGGCAAGCATGATGGCTTAACTCCTAGCCACGGCAGGAGACTCAGCCTTGAGTCGGGAAAGACAACCGTGGGTATCAATTCGAGGGAGCAAGAGATCCCCATCACCCTTAGGCTCCAAGTCCCTAATGTTTGTACGGTAGCAGTGACTATATAAGTTCGAAAATGTGAAGTGTGTGAGGTATTTATTTTTTGAAAAAAAATGATTTTTTGAAAGAAAAGGAAAAAGCACATTTTTTTTGTTTTCACTTTTCTTTACACATATGCACATAAAAAAGAAAAAGAAGAAACCTGCAAAATAGATGTTAAGGCATACATATGCATGCAAGGCAATAATAGCACGTAATGGCGAAAGCACATATTTTGAGTCTAGCACACTTTAAAAAAAAACAAAAAGAGTCCCCAGCAGAGTAGCCACTGTGAGAGCTCTCGACTTGAACCTGCTCGAATTTTCATAATGGTTACCCTCCTTTAGTTTTGAAAAACAGAAGAGTTTCCACCTCATTTTATTTTAGGAAAATAGAGATACAACTTTTGTATTGAAAAAGAAGTGGGTTCGAGGGCTATGTTACGAGAGGAGAAGGTGATTAGCAGCACTCAGCTTGTCCTTTTGGTCTTTAGCATGTATCGCCTATGCTTGAGTTTTGTTTGCCTTTTTGAAAATGCATTTTATGCCCTAAGTTAAGAAAATATGTGTTTATGTGCGAAGGAGTCTTCCTAATCTAGGCAAGGTTCATTTTGATCACAACCGGGAACCAGTTTGGGTGGATTCCTGATTGGTTTCCGAAAACGGTTTTGAACATATTTAAATAATTAAGCATACAAAGGGGAAGGAATTAGGTACATTTGGGGATTATACAAATTATATAAAAAAATGGGAGACAGATCCCATATAAGAATGAATGTCCAAGCAAAAGAGTTGTGTTACAATTTCGGAGCACCTGCTGTTCATGAAGTAATGTATCTGTTCAAACCTAATCCAAATCCAGAGAATAAACATGAGATTTACTCCCAACATGTTATAGAACACATATGATTTTTTTTAAAAAAAATTGGATTAATTTCTCTTGCTCAAATCATGCAAGGAACATTAACTCAAAACTGTCCAGAATAGGGAGAACACAACATGTCAGATATTGATTACAAATTTACACTATCATAACTCATGAATCTGAAGAAACACAAAAGATGAAAGTTAAAGATCACATATCAGATATGATGTATGCCGAGTTTCAAGTTTAGAAGACATGTTTAGAGGGTTCAAAAGTCCTCTGACATTTAGATGTCAGAATCTGGAAAAACACATCTGAGAGTTAGCATTCTAATAAAAAAAAATGAAAAGAGGTATTTTCTGAGGTCACAAAAATATTTCAAGTGCGTGAAAAATTTCATTTTCCTTAGTTTACTTAGAAAAAATTTCATGGTTTGACCTCATTTTGAAAATCGATTTTTGGTAGAGTTTTAGACATAAGAACACAGGTTGGTCACATATATAGCACGCAGTGCAGCATTTATGAGCTATAAAAATATCTTCCAAAACTTGACCTAAACATGGAATATGACCACAAAACGTGGCATGCATCATACTCAACATGTAAAGAAAAACTATTAGGTTTTGAGATAAGTCCAGAAATCAAGTTATGACTGAGTTTGAAGCACATGAAAACCCCTTAGCTGAATAGAGTACTGTTGAGTTGTGGAGTCAAAACCGTAAAGAAAGGAGTCAAACCCGCGAAGAAGCAAGGAGTCGAGACCGAGACGGAATGAGAAGTAAGATCCGGCTGGACCTACACAAGAATCCGACCGGACCAACTTCTTGTGCGTGCTTAGGAATTGTGTTGGAAAAGGATTTGGTTTCCTTTTTTCAATAGGTTGCTCCTGTGTGTGGTGTCCCATTTAATGAGGATTCTAGTATCCTTATTTAAATTGGTGTCTCTGCGTGGGTAAAAGTGTTGGGTTTCGATCAAACATGCGCAGCGGAATTTAGCATTTAAAATTTTGAAACCCAAAGCCATGGATCCGTTCATATGATTAAATCAAATACGACATAAGAATAAAGGAATAAACTAACCCTTGATGGCTATCAAATTCTCTTGGTCTTTGGTGGAGGTTTGAAGACTTGATCACGATCACAAAGCTTGAACACGAACTTTGAAGATGATGATTTTCACCCTCTAGCGGTATCCACACTTCGAACGAATATCAAAGGAGCTTCTTTGATCTTGGTTGCTAGACCAAATTGTGAAACACTTTTTCACAATCAAAAGAACTATATGGAATTTATTTTGTGTATTATTTTGTTCTTCAACCAAGAATGTCTTGGAACAAAATAAACCCTCTCTGAAACTCTTTGAGACTCACAAAACATTAGCTTAGAGTGCTGGCCGAATTTGGGCTTTTATACACAAGTATGACCTATTCCAAATAGGAAACTTGTGTCAAAATCCGTCCAAAATTCGTTTCCTAATCAAATTAGGAATCTGCCACCCGATAGTACTGTGCGGCCGCCCAGAATGCACTGTGCGGTCGCACAACTATCTGAAACAAAACTGGTACAAAAATGGGCTAAGTGTGCGGCCGCCCAGTCCATACTGTGCGGTCGCCCACTTCCCCAGAAAGTCCAGAATTTCCAAAATTCCAATGTAGTCCTTTTAAAGATTCGTTCTATTGTGTGTGACCCTCTAGGATTATACTAAGTTGGCAATGGGTTCAAACATGAAACCATAAGATATGATTAGGTTCTAGCAAACCATCATACCTACCCAATTAGTATAACTAGATACAAGTTCGCATTCCTCTTAGAGTATGTCATAATCCTTTTGTCCACGATATCATTGAACACAAGTCATGGTCAAAGAGTCAACTTGTTTTGTTCAATACTTTCTCGATTCCGAATATGTTGATAATCCAAATGACATTGATCCAATCAATTCATTTGAGTCCGGCCGAACATTTCATCAACATCATTCCTACGAGAGGCCCAAGCTTGACATCTCTCCGAGGAGGGACAAATCCATTTAGCTTATTATTCTTCCCTACGTGAATCCGATTATGCCAATCATACCCTTTATAACTACTCGGTTAAAAGTAGCGTTTGAATATGTCAAACATAATGTTCATCAAGTGGAAGACTATAATAACTTCATGTCTAAGGATTCAAATGACATAACTATTATGAGATGTATGTATGACATAGACCATGACATAAATCTCATAGAGCGGGTCATGTCCAGTACCTTGTTCTAAACAAGTACCCATAAATCTAACATGATCATCCCATGATCATTTAGCCTTTATACTAGTGCTCAACAAGTACTAGGGACGGAGATTATTATAAGTAAACATGAACAGCAATAATAATCAAAACATCTCTTTATTGATATGAAATAAATGATAACAATTACAACGTTTATTAAACGTGCCTAGGGCACCACTACCAACAATCTCCCACTTGCCCTAGGCCCAATCTCCCATGTATCTAATACCCATGGACCTAACATGACCATCATGTTTAGCTTGTGGAAGTCCCTTTGTTAGCGGGTCCGCAACATTGTCATCAGTAGGTACTTTGCATATATTTACGTCTCCCCTATCAACGATCTCTCGAATGATATGAAAATGCCTAAGTATGTGTTTGGATTTCTGATGTGCTCTTGGTTCCTTTGCTTCAGCAATAGCACAATTATTATCACAATAAAGGTCTGTTGGATTAGCAATACTAGGAACCACTTCAAGTTCAGTTATGAACTTCTTAATCCAAACAGCTTCCTTTGCAGCATCCGATGCAGCAATATACTCAGCTTCTGTTGTAGAATCAGCGGTTGTACTTTGCTTGGAACTCTTCCAGCTTACAGCTCCACCATTTAACATAAACACAAAACCCGATTACGATCGGCTATCATCTTTGTCGGTTTGGAAGCTTGCATCCGTGTAAGCATTTACAACGAGATCATCTTCCATTCCTCCATAGACCAAAAACGAGTCTTTAGTCCTTCTCAAGTACTTAAGAATCACTTTTACAGCTATCCAGTGATTTTCGCCAGGGTCGGATTGGTATCTACTTGTCATGCTCAAAGCATAAGACACATCCGGCCTAGTACAAATCATGGCATACATGATGGACCCAATTGCCGAAGCATATGGAACATCATTCATTTTCTCACGCTCATCTTTTGTCTTAGGACATTGAGTCTTGCTTAGAGAAACTCCATGTAACACGGGCAAGGTGCCTGCCTCTCTTAGAATTTTCCATACGGAATCTTCTAATGACCTTGTCAATGTATGTACTTTGGCTTAAACCAAGTAGCCTCCTTGATCTATCTCTATAGATCTTAATGCCAAGTATATATGCGGCTTCACCCATATCTTTCATTGCGAAGCACTTTCCTAACCAAGTCTTCACAGACTGAAGTGTAGGAATGTCGTTTCCAATGAGCAATATGTCATCCACGTATAAAATAAGGAATAGCACTATGCTCCCACTAATCTTCTTGTATACACAAGGCTCATCTTCGTTCTTGATGAAACCAAACTCTTTGACCGATTCATCAAAATGGAGATTCCAACTCCTTGAAGCTTGCTTCAATCCATAGATGGATCTTTGCAATTTGCATACCTTAGAATCTTGTTCAAAACCTTCTGGTTGTGTCATATACACATCCTCTTGGAGTTTTCCATTCAGGAAAGTGGTTTTGACGTCCATCTTCCATATTTCATAATCATGATATGCGGCAATGGCAAGCAAAATTCTTATAGACTTGATCATTGCTACGGGTGAAAAGGTCTCATCATAGTCAATACCATGAACTTGCCTATAACCCTTCGCTACAAGCCTAGCTTTGTAAGTATGCACCTTCCCATCCATGTCAGTCTTCTTCTTGAAGACCCATTTGCATCCTATGGTTTTTACACCTTCGGGCGCATCAATCAAATTCCAAACTTGATTGTCTTGCATGGATTGCAATTCGGATTCCATGGCTCCAAGCCACTTGTCCGAATCAGGAGAAGACATCGCCTCTTGGTAGGTTGACGGTTCATCATTCTCAATGATTTCTACCTCATTACTATCCGTTACGAGAAATCCATATCTCTCGGGCTCGGATCGTAACCTACTAAATCTGCGAGATGCTTGTGTATTTTGAACAGGTTCCACAACTCCTTGTGGTTCTTGTTCTTGTTCCACTATTGGTTCAATGTTATTTTCTGGGTCTCGAATTTCTTCAAGATTTATTTTACTCCCACTGATTTCTTTGGAGAGAAACTCTTTCTCTAGAAAGACACCAGTTCGGGCAACAAACACTTTGTTGTCCTCTCGGTTGTAAAAGTAATATCCTTTAGTTTCCTTAGGATATCCCACGAAAATACATTTATCAGATTTGTGTGCTAGTTTGTCAGAGATAAGTCTCTTGACATAAACTTCGCAACCCCAAATCCTCATGAAAGATAAACTAGGTTTCTTTCGACTCCACATCTCATATGGAGTCTTTGGAACCGATTTAGTTGGAACTTGATTTAGTGTGAAAGCAGCGGTTTCTAGGGCGTAACCCCAAAAGGATATTGGAAGATCAACTTGACTCATCATTTATCGAACCATGTCTAACAAAGTCCGATTTCTCCTCTCAGACACACCATTCCATTGTGGTGTTCCGGGCGGAGTCAATTGTGAAACTATTCCACAATTCTTTAGATGATCATCAAATTCTTGACTTAAGTATTCACCACCTCGATCTGATCGAAGTGCCTTTATACTTTTGCCAAGTTGTTTTTCTACTTCATTTTGAAATATTCTAAATATCTCAAATGCTTCACTTTTATGTTTCATTAGGTAAACATACCCAAATCTACTATAATCATCAGTGAAGGTTATGAAGTATTGAAATCCTCCCCTAGCATTGCTACTTAATGGTCCGCATACATCGGAATGTATCAACCCCAATAAGTCGCTTGCCCTTTCACCCAACTTGGTAAAAGGTGTCTTAGTCATTTTTCCAAGAAGACATGACTCACAAGTATCATATGACTCTAAGTCACATGAACCCAAAAGTCCGTCCCCATGGAGTTTTGAGATACGCTTCTCATTAATATGACCAAGACGGCAATGCCACAAATAATTATGATTTACATCATTAGGTTTAGATTTCTTATTTACATGATAGACATTATTTTCATTCTTGACATCCAAGATATAAAGGCCATTAAATGAATTAGCAATACCATAAAGCACATCATTTAAATAAATAGAAAATTTCTTATTCTCAATAAGAAACTTAAAACCTTCATTATCCAAACAAGAAATTGAAATAATATTTCTGCTTAAATCCGGAACATAATAACAATTGTTCAAAACAAGAATTAATCCGGAAGGTAAAGTGACTTCATAAGTCCCTACGGCTAATGCAGCAACTCTTGCTCCATTCCCCACGCGTAGATCTACTTCACCTTCTTTAAGCAGTCTCCTATTCTTTAGTCCCTGCACATTTAGACAAATGTGAGAACCACATCCGGTATCCAATACCCAAGAATCAATGGTAGAAAGGAGAATATCTATCATATAGATACCTGAAGTCGACGCAGCCTTGCTGCTCTTCTTCTTCTTTTGCTCTTCCAAGAAAGCCTTGCAATTATGTTTCCAATGACCAATTTCTTGACAATGGAAACAGATTGCATCCTTTTGTGAATCGGGTTTTGCCTCAGAAGTCTTGGCAACCTTTGCCTTGCTTATCTTGGGTTTGACAACTTTTGCCTTACCCTTGCCTTTGGCACCAGGCTTCTTCTCATCATGAACCAAGAGCACGGGAGAACCTTTCTCCACAATTTTTATCTCTACAGTTTTGAGCATCACATGCAACTCAGAGAGATTCTTATCCATTCCATGCATGTTATAATTCATTACAAACTGATTATAACTTTTAGGCAATGAATTAAGAATGAGATCCGTGGCTAGCTCCAATGGGATTGGATAGCCAAGTTTCTCAAGGTGCTCTACATAACCTTTCATTTTAAGAAAGTGAGGACTCACTTGCTGCCCTTCATTCATTTTACAAGTAGTGAATGCAACAATTGTCTTGTACCTCTCTTGCCTAGCTTGCTCTTGAAACATAGTTCTCAACTCCACGCCTATCTCATAGGCTTCCAAATGTTCCAAACTTTGTTGGAGTTTTGAACACATAGCAGCAAGCATGAGACAACTTACATCTCTAGAATCATTACGATGTTTCTTGTAATTGTCTCTTTCTACCCTAGGGGCAGTAGGCGGTGGTTCAGCGGGGAGAGGCCCATCGAGAATGTACAACTTATCTTCTTGCCTAAGAACAATTCTTATGCTACGGATCCAATCCATAAAGTTGGTACCATTCTCTTCGAGCTTATCCTTCTCAAGGATCGATCGCAACGACATTGATTGAGTGTTATTAGACATTATCTACAAATATGCAAAAATTTCCAAAATTTAATAAGTACCGATTTTCATTAAAGAGATAAATAATGTATTTTTTTCAAACAAAATACTCCCACTAAATTATATAACCTTCATATACATCCAATGTATAATATAATTTAAATGGGTTAAGATCCAACTTTAATTTAATTTCAAGTCCGCTAAGGCGGATTACACAAAATCAAATTAATTAGGTAGACAACTCTTGTCAATCATATCTCATATGACTCGTAGTTCCTTTTATGAGATTCTTTAAGAAATCCAATTTCAAAAAGCATGTTAAACCTCATCTTTGCCTAGGCCCAAAACTGTTTTGCGCCCAATTAAGTCTAACCATTTTAAACGCATAGTTAATGTGTCCCGCTAGGGCGTGCCCACATTATCTATCTGCTCATACATAAATAAATTTAATGCACCTCGCTAGGACGAATCTACATTAGAGTCACTTATGTACCAACATGTGTTTTAATCATGGCATGGCAATAAAAGACTTAAAACTTTCTTTGAAGGTTCATCACATATAGCATATAACACACTTATGAGCACATAATATAAACATGTTACACATCAAGTTTAGCCACTAAATTAATCCCCATTAATTTAAGCATGGTATTTATGTGTCATTAGTTTCTCTATAATTATGAGGATGAGACTATTTCAACTTTGGTCATTATCTCCAAATCAAGACAACAAGAAGTGTGGTCGAACTAAGCCATTAGGCAACCACAATCCCGCACTAATTCAAGAGACCAAGAAAGTAGTCCATGTGGCCGAAACTAAGCAATAGATGGTCTCGATGAACGTAGGCCAATTGCATTCACAATTCCACATGGATCTCCAATCATCGAATCAAGAACTTTGTTTCTCAATTTTAGCAATTATGAACTCTTCATAATTCTAACTTCGTTTTATCTTTGAAACTTTGATTGCGATCAATTTTGGGAAACACAATCTCGATAAACGCAGATTAGCCATCCAAAACTTGAACCAATCTAGGAATCACAAGACTAAAACAAATAGGAAAATCAAACCCCAAAATTCATACACAAGTCAACTACCCAAAACCCATTCCAGATCAGCAAGTCTGGACTGGTTCTGTTACTGGTTCTGTTGAATCTTTCGAAAAATTCCAGATTCTGGTTTTCAACCAAAATCAGACCTTCTGATCCCCTTGTGCGGCCGCCCAAAAACCCTTGTGCGGTCGCCCAAAACTGTGCGGCCACCCAAGGCGTTTTGTGCGGTCGCCCGGTGCCATCAGAATGTGCAGAATTTTCAAAGTTCGAAAATTTTGTCTCAAAATTGTTTTTCCCCGATTATTAAAACTTTGATCCAATCTAAAATTAATAACCAACAATTCTGAATCCACCATAATTTATTTATTGCGATTGAATCGTGCGATTAAAGTTGTAAAACAATAAACCACATAAAATCACATAACACATAAACATCACATATTCCAATATTCATATCATGCAAGGCACATAAACAATTTATATACACATAACATGATCTAGGTATTGATATAATCAATATGAACGGGGCTCTGATACCACTGTTGGGTTTCAATCAAACATGCGCAGCGGAATTTAGCATTTAAAATTTTGAAACCCAAAGCCATGGATCCGTTCATATGATTAAATCAAATACGACATAAGAATAAAGGAATAAACTAACCCTTGATGGCTATCAAATTCTCTTGGTCTTTGGTGGTTTGAAGACTTGATCACGATCACAAAGCTTGAACACGAACTTTGAAGATGATGATTTTCACCCTCTAGCTGTATCCACACTTCGAACGAATATCAAAAGAGCTTCTTTGATCTTGGTTGCTAGACCAAATTGTGAAACACTTTTTCACAATCAAAAGAACTATATGGAATTTATTTTGTGTATTATTTTGTTCTTCAACCAAGAATGTCTTGGAACAAAATAAACCCTCTCTGAAACTCTTTGAGACTCACAAAACATTAGCTTAGAGTGCTGGCCGAATTTGGGCTTTTATACACAAGTATGACCTATTCCAAATAGGAAACTTGTGTCAAAATCCGTCCAAAATTCGTTTCCTAATCAAATTAGGAATCTGCCACCCGATAGTACTGTGCGGCCGCCCAGAATGCACTGTGCGGTCGCACAACTATCTGAAACAAAACTGGTACAAAAATGGGCTAAGTGTGCGGCCGCCCAGTCCATACTGTGCGGTCGCCCACTTCCCCAGAAAGTCCAGAATTTCCAAAATTCCAATGTAGTCCTTTTAAAGATTCGTTCTATTGTGTGTGACCCTCTAGGATTATACTAAGTTGGCAATGGGTTCAAACATGAAACCATAAGATATGATTAGGTTCTAGCAAACCGTCATACCTACCCAATTAGTATAACTAGATACAAGTTCGCATTCCTCTTAGAGTATGTCATAATCCTTTTGTCCACGATATCATTGAACACAAGTCATGGTCAAAGAGTCAACTTGTTTTGTTCAATACTTTCTCGATTCCGAATATGTTGATAATCCAAATGACATTGATCCAATCAATTCATTTGAGTCCGGCCGAACATTTCATCAACATCATTCCTACGAGAGGCCCAAGCTTGACATCTCTCCGAGGAGGGACAAATCCATTTAGCTTATTATTCTTCCCTACGTGAATCCGATTATGCCAATCATACCCTTTATAACTACTCGGTTAAAAGTAGCGTTTGAATATGTCAAACATAATGTTCATCAAGTGGAAGACTATAATAACTTCATGTCTAAGGATTCAAATGACATAACTATTATGAGATGTATGTATGACATAGACCATGACATAAATCTCATAGAGCGGGTCATGTCCAGTACCTTGTTCCAAACAAGTACCCATAAATCTAACATGATCATCCCATGATCATTTATCCTTTATACTAGTGCTCAACAAGTACTAGGGACAGAGATTATTATAAGTAAACATGAACAACAATAATAATCAAAACATCTCTTTATTGATATGAAATAAATGATAACAATTACAACGTTTATTAAACGTTCCTATGGCACCACTACCAACAAAAAGTAGAAAAGGAATTGTTTTCCTTTGTTCACCTTGTCTCCTTATAGTAACTGTACTCCCTTCGTGTTAATTAGTTTTAGTTTAGGTTTTGGACTTGGAACTCTATATAAATCAAGTGATAGTCATAAACACAATTGTAACATCAGAGAAAATATTAGTGGAATATTTTTGGCTTGGTAGCGCCCCCGGACGTAGTCATTGTTGTGACGAACCGGGTAACAATTCTTGTGTTCTTCTTGATTTTATTTTTCGCTCTTGTTTTGTTTGTTAATCGCTCCATAGCTTTGGGCCTTGACTCTTGATTGAATTCCCAACAACTGGCATCAGAGCTTTTGGTTTTTCGATCCATAGCTACGTTTGTCTTTTGCAATGGAATTTGTGGGGGCTTTGGAGGATGGTAACAAAGTGTTGATCAAAAAATTTGATGGGACGGATTTCAGCTTTTGGAGGACACAAATCGAGGATATTCTGTGGAATAAGGATTTGTATCTTCCATTAAAAGAAAAGCCGGGGGATGTGAAGGACACAGATTTTGCAATCATGGACCGTAAAGCGTTGGGGCTTGTAAGGCAAACGTTGGCCAAGGATGTGGCGAAGAATGTATTGGAGGCGAAGACTACCAGAGAGATGTTAGAGATGTTGGCGAGCATGTACGAGACACCATCGGCTGCGAACAAGGCTCATATGATGAAGAAATTGTTGAACACAAAGATGGTGGAGGGCATGTCGGCAACAAAGCACATAAGTGAATTCAAGTCTAATGCGGCTCAACTATCTTCCGTGGATGTTACTCTAGACGATAAGGTACTAGCATTAATATTACTTCATTCTTTACCAGACAGTTGGGACTCAATTGTGGTTGCTGTTAACACGGCAACAGGGAATGCAAAGATGAAGTTTGTGGATGTCGTGGATGTAATTCTTGGCGAAGAAATTCGTAGGAAAAACAAAGGGCAGACATCCGGGTTAGCACTAAGTGTCGGTGAAAAGGGTAAGGGTGGCAAGAAGGTGATTACTTGCTACAACTGTGGGAAGAAGGGACACTATCAAAATAGATGTCCAGAGAGGCCGCGCGGTAAGAAGGAATTAAATGTTGCTGAGGATATAGCGGATGCATTAACCTTAGGTGGGAGCAGTCCAACGGATTCGTGGGTCTTAGATTCGGGCTCGACGTTTCATTCGTGCACTAGTGCAGAGGGGATGGAGCAGTACGTTCCGGGCGATTTTGGGGTTGTTCATCTTGCAGATAATAATCCGGTCAAGATCGTTGGAAAAGGGGTTGTTCGGGTCAAAGGGACGAATGGGACTGTATTGCAGCTACGTGAAGTGCGACATATTCCAGACTTGAAGAGGAACTTGATTTCCATAAGGCAACTCGATAAAGAAGGTTGTGTGGTGACCTTTGGTTGTGGAACATGGAAAGTAAACCGAGGAGCTAGCTTGGTAGCTCGAGGCGGTATGGAAAATATGTTGTATACCACATACAACATGGTTCGTTGGGGGAAACGAGGAGACATCCCAATGATGGATGGTGGTGGCCGAGATCGCCATGGTGGGAGAAATCTCACTAAACGGTATGTTGGTAGGAAATTGATGTCAGAAGCCGGCCGGCGAAGTGCCAATTTGACCAACATGGGAGCGGGATCTAGAACAGTGATGCGATGGGTTGCAAAGAACACACAGAAGTCCCAAGCTTGTGACTGTGTGAGGCACGAGGATTCGCAATGTTCAAGATTGATAGTCAGAAAGAAAGTGAGCGGTGATGTGCAGGGAGGATCACTAGGAGTGAAGACTCAGAGCATTGAAGGACCCGCAGATATGTTGAAGCTTCGCTCGGCTTCAACTCACTTGGAGAACTAGACAAGGGGGCCGGGCGCTACCAAGGTCAGTTAGCCACTGACAGAAGAACATGTGTTTATTGGAAGTCATTCTCTTGGGTGGGAGTTTGACGAGGCTATCACGAGGATTGGTTTAGTCTCCAGGTGGGAGATTGTTGAGTTGTGGAGTCAAAACCGTAAAGAAAGGAGTCAAACCCGCGAAGAAGCAAGGAGTCGAGACCGAGACGGAATGAGAAGTAAGATCCGGCCGGACCTACACAAGAATCCGACCGGACCAACTTCTTGTGCGTGCTTAGGAATTGTGTTGGAAAAGGATTTGGTTTCCTTTTTTCAATAGGTTGCTCCTGTGTGTGGTGTCCCATTTAATGAGGATTCTAGTATCCTTATTTAAATTGGTGTCTCTGCGTGGGTAAAAGTAGAAAAGGAATTGTTTTCCTTTGTTCACCTTGTCTCCTTATAGTAACTGTACTCCCTTCGTGTTAATTAGTTTTAGTTTAGGTTTTGGACTTGGAACTCTATATAAATCAATTGATAGTCATAAACACAATTGTAACATCAGAGAAAATATTAGTGGAATATTTTTGGCTTGGTAGCGCCCCCGGACGTAGTCATTGTTGTGACGAACCGGGTAACAATTCTTGTGTTCTTCTTGATTTTATTTTTCGCTCTTGTTTTGTTTGTTAATCGCTCCATAGCTTTGGGCCTTGACTCTTGATTGAATTCCCAACAAGTACTTGGATAGATTACATGTAGCATGAAAGTGGACCTCAAAACATGATTAAAACTCAAAACAAGTCCATGGAACTTAGCATATATGTACCCTAACATGTTATTAACATTATGAAGTGTCCATTTGGCAACAAAAATTAACTAAAACATGGCTAGGCATGGGAGAACATAAAGTGGACAGATTCAAGATTCCATGAACACATGAGGATTTAAGCATGCTATAAATGATTTAGACCTTGGAAATGAACATGAGATTCATATATAATCCATCAGAGGTTCAAGCATTTATATCATGTTTACCATGTTGGAAATATGTCTTTGAATCAAATGATATTTTGGTTGAAGATATATTTGTGACAAGTATTTTGGGACGAAGATTGGGCATCAGCTTTAAGCTAATGCCACGAGAACTGGGAAACACTGAATATTGGGCAGTAGCTTAGGGAGGTAGCCTGATTGTGAAGTTCATGTGCAAGAGTGGCTGCCGAGATTGGGCCTAGGTGTGGTCGGTGACTTATGCAAATAAGGCAAGGCCCAAATGGTGACATGGTGCGTATTCTTGGTTGTTTTAGGTCTGTTCAATAAATCTTTATTAGATAAGGATATTAACTCCTTCTGTCCCAAATATTTAGTACTCTATTTTTGTGTAAAAGTATTATTTTAGAATTAGGAAAATCGATTCCTAATTAGAATTAGTTTACTTTATACACAAGAAATAGGAGTCCTTTTTCCCTCGGGTTTTTAGTATTTATGACTATAAATACTAACCCCTCCCCTAACATATTTTTAGTCGTTCATCTTTGAGAGTTACAAGTAGAGATCTAGGATTTAGGTTGACGGAATTATTTGCCTAAATAATTTGTGCAACTAAATTAGAGATATTGTCTTTTGTAATTGTTCACTGAAAGTAGTATATTCTCCCTCCACCCGTGGACGTAGCCAAGTTTGTGAACCACGCAAATTTTTGTGTTGTGATTGATTATTTCGTTTGACATCGTTCTTTATATTTATTGCTCTAACATACCATATTCATTACAAGATCTAAACATGGATTACATGGAAGAAATGGGGGAGATCTAGTCACTAGTTGACTAGATCTCCAACTAACTTGTACAAACTTTTACGTTTTTCACATCTATAGTTTATAAGAGATTCTTACCTAGATTAGGATGGGGAGGTGTGCTTCCTTTGTCTCCAATGGAAGAATTTTTATTTTTTTTTGTTTTATTTTGATTGAGTTGGATTTGAGTTTAGTTGTTAGAAGATTGTGTTTGAAAGTTTGCTTGAGTTTTTGTTTGGATTGGAGAGTATTTGAGGTAGTTTTGGAGGTTGTTTGGAGTATTTAGGTGGTGGTTTAGTGGTGGAGATGTGGTGGTTAAGTTGTGGAGTAGTGGTGGTGTAGAGGTGGGTCTATGAATGTTGATGATGGAGCAGAGAGAATGGAGGAGATCTTGGAGTGTAGAATGGATGGAAATGTATGAATGAAGAGTCAAAAAAATTCCATCTCTTGGGCTATTTAGGGGAGTTTTAGGAGGGATGAGAGAGGTGGAAAAGTGACCAAAATGTCCTCATGATAGGGGTAGAGGAGGGGGTGACCTTTTGGTTGATGGGTGATGGAGGTGATGGAGAAACACCATCATTCTCCTTGTAAATATCTATATCTATAACTATATAATAATAGGATAGTGGTAATTTTTTCAACAACTAAGGGCATAAAGGTCTTTGTGTGTGGGTGACGCATGTCGTATACATGACTTGATGCTTCTCTATCTTTCTTCCAAAATTTGAATTTCAAACTCACATAACACACAGTAATACAAGCACACGGACACACACTTACACACAAGGCGAGTACAGACCTGGCTCCGGCGGTGGTTCGTCCTCAAAGAATGCCGACTTTTTTTGGTTCAAGGAATTGTGATGGTGAAATGATAGGAACCGATTATGGAATTCAGATTCAAGATTATCTGTGGTTGAAGATAATTTCTCTCAATTTAATCGATATTTATTTATCATTGTTTGAATTTGCGAGGTTATTGCGATTGTGTCGATTGTTTTGGGGCTTCTATTGAATTAATGGTTGTGGCAGCGACGACGGGTGGTGGTGGTGGTGGAGTGACACTCAGATAACGAATTGTCCCAAAAGGAAACCCTAATTTACAGATATCAAAATATGGCGTCCACGATTGAACGCGACAACTTCCTCTACATCGCAAAGCTGGCCGAGCAAGACGATCGCTACGATGGTAACCTTACGTTTCATTTACAATTTTGTTTCAAAATATATGACTTAGGGTTTTAAATTTTAACATTTTGGCCTTTTTATGAGTATAGAAATGGTGGATACGATGAAGAAAGTGGGTAAGATGGACGTAGAATTGACGGTTGAGGAGAGGAATTTGCTATTAGGCACAAGGTTGAATCCGAGTCGTCTGATATTTGTAGTGATATTATGGCCGTTATTGATGAACATTTGATTCCATCTGCCGGTGCCTATGAATCTGTTTTTTATTATTATTATTATTATTATTTACAAAATGTTAGTTTATTTTGTTCAGTATTTGTGTAAATGTATTTGTATATGTTTGTGTATGCATACATTGGTGTTGTTTATGTAAAATTTATGCACATCTTAAGTTTCTAATGATGTTTTATGTTGGGATGTTGGCATGAAAGGGGATTATTATTGTTACTTAGCAGAGTTTAAGGCGGGTAACGATAGGAAAGAAGGTGTTGATCAGTGCTCAAAGCTTATGAGGTACTTAATTAGGCTCTTTATGATTCATTAACAATGTTTTTCTCTTTTCATTCCATTTTAGGCCTGTTACATTAGTTATGCCTTTAAACTTCTGAAATTAGTTGAGATTAAGTTTATAGTAAAAATAAGTTTAATTAAATGCAGGTGGCTCTAATTAATGGCTTGCATATCTTCCTTTATGAGTAGAGCAATATCTTATCTAGGGGTGGGACTATTGGGGTGAGATTCTAATGCTCTTCTTTTTAACTCCTACGCTCCTCATTGTTTAATATTTTTGTTACATGAAGGCGCATTCATTTCAGGTTCAAAAGAGTACCTTCTCACCGTTCACTGTGTTCTTTGTTAGGTATAAAAATACTACTACCTCCGTCCCAGCTCAATGTGCACTGTTTGACTTTTCTGGTCAACTTGACTGAACTTTGACCTTCATTTTATGAAAATCTATATATCACTATGCAATTTTGAAAGATGTTATTGATACTATTCCTAACAATAAAACAATAACAACTTTTAAAATTGCATAATAATAGCTAGATTTTCACAAAATTATGGTCAAAGTTCGAATAAATTGACCACATGAACAGTAAAAGTGCACATTGAGCTGGGGCAGAGGTAGTATATGTTTTCGAAGGGGGCGGGCGGCTTTGAAGCGGCTAAAGCGGAATCGGAGATGATGTGATGGTGATTTGGTGGCACAATACACCAATACGCAGGTACTGTTTGTTTTAGTCGTGTATTTATTTGCTGAAATTGAAACGGAGTTGTCGCCACATTTGTTTTTTTATGTTTTCGACGCTGCACCTATTCTATATTCTATGATGCTATTTTACTTCTTGTGATTTTTTTTGTTCCATTATGGTGAAGTTTCAGATTATATGCTACATCTTGAAGAACTAGTAGGAAAGAAGTCTAAGTTGATATCAAAGTATCTACCTGTTTATTAATCCTACGGGATTCTATACATTGTGTTCCATCGTTATACTCCCTCCGTTTTTTGTTTGTCCCAGAAAGTTTGTCCCGTTTCAAAATGAAAGCTTCAAAATCATCGAATTTCCAAAAATTATAATGCAACATTAAAATATTTGAAAAGTCTAACGGGGCTATCATTTTTAGACGGAGGGAGTATTCAATTCACATGACTTGGTGCCCTCTAACTTTATTCATTTATTCCTAGTAATTCACATGGCTTGGTGCTCTCTAACATTATACATTTATTCGTAGCATCAGAAACTACAGATTTACTTTCACCCATTGCTGACCATTAGTTGCTCATGGTACACGTAACTACCATTGCTGGACAATGCAAAAACAATGAAAGCTAAGGAGGAGTTTTTCTCTACTTTTGATATTCTTCATTTTTTTCGACGTAACTTACAATATTCTTTTCCATCGGATAACATAATGGTATTCTTTACTCTACCTTCATGTTATGTTAAGTAGAAACTATTGAACATTCAAATATGCTCCTTGACCAAAAATGTATAGAATTGTTTTTTTTATTTTGGAAGTATGTTATTCCCTCCGTTCCAAAATGAATGCCCGAATTTGCTTTTGATCAAGAGAAAATTCAGACATTCATTTTGGGAAAGAGATATTTTGGTATTCATAATTTTGAGGATATCACACTTAAGTACTCCCTCCGTCCCATACTTTTGGTTACCAAAATTGAATGTGCGGGAATTAAGGAAAAGTAAATACACTATTGATAGTAGAGTGGGTGTTGTGAGTATGAAAAGTAAAATAAGAAAGAGAATATGGGGTAGAGAATAGTAAGTTGATTGGTGTTGTGAATATAAAAGTAAAGTAGGAGACAGAATGAGTGGGGGAAATAGTAAAGTTTATTTCCTATTTAGGGTAGTAACCATTAGTATGGGACACCTACATAGATTAAGTAACCAAAAGTTTGGGATGGATGGAGTACTTAATACTGTCATCAATGTCCATCAACGCTCTAGATGAAGAAAAAACATTAACCCCACACTTTAAGTTGCAAATATGATTCCTAATGATAGTGATGAATCAGAGTCTTTATACATTTCCAGCATATGGTATTGATAAATGCTTCAATTGGGATAACAGTGAGTTGAGTATAACTCTTTTGTTTTTTTATTGGTTAGTTTAACAACCATTTAATTCAAGGAATACTTTGGTATTTTTTATTGTAGAGCCTGGAAATGTCCTAATAACACATAAAACACGACAGCCACCTCTTGCAATATTGATGGATTTGGGAAGTGCCTAGTCTGCAAGAAAGCATATCCACTCTCGATCAGAGGCATTATAGTTGCAGGTTGTAATGTGTTTCTAAATATACTAGCAGGTAACCCGTGCTCTGCACGGGAAACCAATACTATGTCTTAGAAAATATATTTTAACTATAATTAATTAATATAGTAATCATCATTTAAACTAATACTATTAATAATAATAATTAATCTATATGATTACTATTAATATAATAACTATTATAATTACCTAATATTATTGATAGTAATAGTTAATATATATTAATAGCAATAATTAATCTATATAATAATAATAATTATTATTATTATTGTTATTATTATAATGAACAAATACTATTAATAGTAATAGCTAATTAATATAGTATCTATTATGATTAATTAATATTAAAAATTAAATATTTAACTAATATAATAACTATTATAATTAACTAATACTAATAATAGTAATAGTTTATGTATGTAGCCTAGTATAGTTAAGTAATACTATTAATAGTAAAAACTAACTTATAAGGTAACTATTATAGTTAACTAATACTATTAATAGTAATAATTAACTTATATAGTAACCATTATAGTTAGATAATACTATTAATAGTAATAGTTAACTAATATAGTAACTATTATAGTTAACTAATACTATTAATAGTAATTATTAACTTGTATAGTAACTACTATTGTTAACTAATACTATTAATAGTAATAGTTAACTTATATTATTAATAGTAATGGTTAACTTATACTATTAATAGTAATAGTTAACTCATATAATTACTAATATGATTAACTAATAGTATTAGCTAAGAATGAGAATATCAAAAGTCATTACATTTTAGGATGATGTTGATGTGGCTTCTCCAAATTCAAGCTTTTACTAAAATTTGTACACATGTCAAACCCACAACCCTCCTCACCAACTTTAATATATATATATATATATATATATATATATATATATATAAGATTTGATGTTGTACTTCACCCTATTTCCAAATTGTGTTGCTTTCTTATTGTATTTTATGTGCATTTTTCATCTGTCTTGGACGTTTAAATTTTGTTTCCACTTTGTATGATGCTTTTATTCTTTAACAATGGTCTGAGGAATACTTAGTACATCGCCGCTTATAGTTGGATTTTGATGTTGGTTGGGAATGGGCATCGAAGCACTGTTCTGCACCATTCTAAGCTCCTGAACTATAGGATTGTCCAAGTCATGCTGACATTGACGAAAGAACTGATATTTGGTCACTAGGTTGCACGATCAAGCGATGTATGCGGACATGAGGATAATAACTATTGTCATTGTGGTTATTTGTGTTATAAGAGTAGTTTCTTATAACATAATTTAATTTAGGCCGGTTTGTCAAATGTTTAAAATTATTTCTAATGTATGCCAATTAGTTTCTTCAGTAAGGCTCCGTTTGTTCCGCGTAAAAAACAACTTACGAAAAATGATTTCCCGGAAAATGAAAATGTTTTCCGGAAAATGGCATAAACATGTTTTTGGTTGTTTGGTAAATCTAAAGAAAATGTTTTCCGGAAATATTTTCATATGAGAAAAAAAAAATTAATTTGAGAAAAAAAAGTAATATGCAAAAAAATTGAGAATAATTTTAATAAGAGTGAAAAGAAGGAGGGGGTGGTGGGGTAGGGGTGGGTGGGTGGGTGGTGGGGGGGGGGTGTGGGAGTTGTTAGAAAATAATTTTAATAAGAGAAAAAAAAAATTGAGGGGGGGGGGGGGTGGGTGGTAGGGTAGTTGGTGGTGGTGTTCAAGTTTATTTTTTTAATAAGAGTGAAAAGAAGTTTTTTTTTTTTTTTCGGGGGGGGGGGGGTGTGGGGTGGTGGGTAGGGTGGGGATGGGGGTGTTCAATTTTTTTTTTTTAATATGAGTGAAGAAGTTTTTGTTGGGAGGGGGGGTGTGGGAGTTGTTAGAAAATAATTTTAATAAGAGTAATTTTTTTATTTGGGGGGGGGGGGGGTGGGTTGGGTAATGGGAGTGTGAGAGTTGTTAGAAAATAATGTTAATAAGAGTAAAAAAATACTTTTTTTTGGGCGGGGGGTGGGTTGGGGGTGGGGGTGGGGAGGGAAGGTAAGGTTGGAGGGTGGTGGGGGTGGGATAGGATGGATGGAGAGGGTGGTGTTTGAGGTGTAGTGGGTAGGGTGAGGTTTTATGGAGAGTTGGGTGTGAGTGAGGGAGTTAACATTTTCCGAAAAATAGCTTACTTAGTAAAAATCAGTAAGTCATTTTACTTAGAAAAACGGGAAAACCATTTTCCGAAAAATATTTTCCTCATTTTCCAGTGCATAACAAACACCAAAAAATGGGGAAAACATTTTACGGAAGTTATTTTATGCGAAACAAATGGAGCCTAAGTACATGTTCAACGTGATAAATGAAGAATTAAATAATGATGTTTTTTATATTTTCTTACTCAATACTCCCTCCGTCCCAAAATGATCTTCATGTTTGACTATTCAAACTTTTTAAGGATATGAACACTTGCTTCACTTCTCATGTTTTGTTTGTGCACTTTTAAAGCCTAGATTGTAGAAATAAGAACTTTTTGGGACAATGAAACATGGCAAATGAGAAGATCATTTTGGGACGGAGGTAGTATATATATTTTCTTCATCATCTCCATACGCTTCTGCCACATGTGGTACGCCTTTGTTTTACCTGGCTTGAAGACAAACTTTTACTTTATGTTTTCTTACGTAATTAATTTTTTTCAAGCCAATCATAGGTTTTGCCCCGTGCATCACACTGGAGTAACACTAGTAAGGAAGAAAATGAGGATAAAAGCTGAAAATGGGAGCCATGGTTCGATCAACCATGCTTCCCATTTTTGACTTTTCCTTTTTTTTTTCTTCTTTGCCACATGGCGCGCCATGGTTGGTCCTGTTGGATATTATTCCCTAGGCCCTTGAGAAAGGCCTAAGCGTTATATCATAGTTTCATTTTTATAGAGATAATAGACCCGATTATTACATCTTTTGCATGTTTATTATAATAATCATTGTCCCTAGCACTTATGAAGGGATAGCATGAGTTTAATGGATAATCATATGATGATTATAGTGCATAGGATGTGGATTAAACTTGTGGGTACTTGTTGGAGAACAAGGTACTTGATAGACCCGTTATGAGATTTATGTCATGGTCAAATGTCATAATTAAATCTCATAATAGTTATATCACTTGATATCCTTAGACCTGAGATTATAATGGTCTTCCACATGATGAACATTATGTTTGACGTATTCAAACATTGCCCTTAACCGGGAAGTTATAAAGGCTACAATTGGCATAATCAGATTCTTGTAGGGAAGAATGATAAGTCAAGATGGGATTTTTCCCTCTCTCAAGAGAGATATCTGCTTGGCCTCTCGATGAGTGAGAGTGATGATAGTGTACGGCCGTACCCAAATGAATTGAAGTGTTCAATGTTATTTGCTCAATATCAATCTACTCGGGATCGAGAAAGCATTGGACAACATAAGTTGACGTGGACCATGACTTATGTACAATATGATATCGCGCCACAAAGAGATTGTGATATGTTCTATAAGGTTACTTTGGGCTTTCAAAGTTATACTAATTGGGTAGTCATAATGGCTTGCTAGAGTCCGCTTATGACTTACGGGTTATGACTGGTGCGGACTCGTTGCCAACTTAGTATATTATTGGGTCACACACAATAGAACGGATTGGAAAAAGGCAAAAATCTGGGAATTTACCTGGCCACCGTACGGCTCAATGAGTGGCGTACGGCTCCTATGGAGCCGTACGACCCCTCCCCCGTAACAGACCAGTTTGTTCAGTTTTCCTGTACGATAAGGAATCCCGATCCCAAATGGAATTAGGTCAGACCCTCATATAAGATATGCAGCCGGGTTTGACAGCCTCTAATGGTGATTTTACAAATCACAAACAATTGTTTTAGAAACAGTAAATTATAGAGAGGTGGGATTATTAGTTTTGAAATTTAAAATCATCAAAAATCAATAATCAAAGAGCAAAATAATTCCGATGAAAGCATGTGTCTTTATGTTGTATTTGGCCATGATGATCATTTGGAGTGATAAAGCCTCCATCTTTATCACTCAAACCTTGATCTAGCCACTCATTCATCACATTTGGATCATAAAGGTTCAATCTTTATCTTTCCAATGTTGATTTTGTTGTCCCTAAAGGTTTAATCTTGTATAAAGATCTCATTTTGATGGTAAAGTTTGAATCTTTACTCATCAAAATGGTCATCTTGGCTCAAAGGCCACATTCATCACCTTTTCTAATTCTTCTCCAATGATTGTCTTAATCACACCCAAATCCATGTATTTGGGGTCCATTTAGTGATTAATGAGCATAGGAATGATGTCAATCAAAGCTTGTTTGTGAAAATGCAAACTAAAAATAAACAGTTCAGTCCAGTTTCAGCAAAATGCTCTGTTTCTGCCTGAAACTGGACATTTTCTGGACAAATTGTAAAATCCCCGGGAAGACCTTATATAGTCGTATGGCTGAGTTGGGTCAGAGGGATGATTTTTTTCTTTTCTGTCTTGTTCTGTCAAGATCTGTGCAAATGAACCCCTTTTGTTTTGTTAAAACCGATAACCAGTTAACTTCGCAGTTTTTTTTTTGTTAAATTCACACACACACACATGCACTTTTCGTTAACAAGCACAAGGGAGACTCGTCTTTGTCTGAGGCGGCTTGGGTGACGTAAAACTATTCCTAAGACGTAACCTGATCTCCGAACTCATAAATCTCTAACCATTTTCATTTGTTGGGTTAAAAGTTAACAAATGTGGCGACTCCGTTAAGTTTGTTAAGTTACACGTGTTTGGCATTTCTTCCTCGAACGAACCCGTCTCGCCCCGAGGGGGGGATCCTTACAGTGGCGACTCCGGTGGGGAATAGAGTGTTTTCGAACTTCTTTTTAGAAGATTCAGGGGCATTCTTGTGTGGGTCAAACTCCCATCCCCGTTTGTTGACTTTGTGCATTTTTGTGTGTATTTTATGTTTCTGTTTTGATTTCTGGGAGTGAAACTGTTCTGGAAATGCAATAAACTGGGGCTTGATGATCAGAAGTTGAAAATTTGCAAAAATAATGCATCTCCATTCCTAGCCGTACGGCTAGTTTGGCCGGGCCCACAGAATGTTTCAAATTAACAATTTTGTGCAGGGCAGAAACATTCTGATGGTCCCCTTGCTTCTTCTTGTCCAGGTTCCAATTTATAGCCTTGCTTGTGCACATCTACCTTCTTTTTCTTAGCCAAAAATGGATTTTCAAAACTTGGTTATGCACAAATTTTCGGACATAAAATTGGGTTTTCAAGACCTCATTGTGCATAACCCTTTTCATAAAAATTTTGGTCTTCAAGTTCTTCTTTTTTGTGCACAATCTTTTTCTACAAATGACTTTCAAAAGGTTGTTCTTCTTGCAAAATTCTGGTTTCAAAAACCTTTGGTTGTGCACAACCCTTTCATGTACAAAATTTTGGTTCTTGCTTGATCATAATTTTTGCTTGATTACTTGTGCAAATTACTTGTTTAAGTTGTGTGTCCATGTCTTGTATATACTCTTGTTCATACCCATGATATTAAAACGGACTGAAAATCTCTATTTTGACTCAAAAGGGAACATAGAAGGCTTCACACAACGTGCACTCGACCTTGTGCACGTTCCAAAAACCCTTTAAACCCGGGATGGATGCCACGATGCAGCTTGATTGGTGCTCTTGTGCCCTTCTCGCGCGCACGGGTCCATTCCACCTCCCCTTCCGAGCCGAGTCAACCACACTTGTCTGTGACACACAAATACCGTGACCTTGGTTGGTTTTTGGTCTAGCCCACGTCATCACATCCCTAATACTTGTCCAAACGCTAATTATGGCCAAGTTAATGCCCGAGTCATGACTCCTTGTGAAAGCGAGTGTGACCAAGGTCATCTTTGACCCGGTCCTTGACTTATGCATTAATTCCAACCATAATTAACCGAAGTCATGTATTAAGGATAGGACGACACCGCGTCGTTAAGCTCTAATGCTTGACGCATACTAATCATCTTTAAGCCCAAGGCTAAGGTCCGAGACCCCTCGTTAAATGAGGTCATGTCGGAATTTCGATAAAGCGTTAAGTCGATCTTAACCTTGACCGGGGCTTAATTATGATAAGAATGGCTCAGACATTGGCGTTTTGCGACGCACTAGACCCTAGGTTTGGTTATTTTGGTCGGTGGAAGCCACGTGCCCTATAGGACCCTCGCCCGGTGTAGTCCGTCCTTGGAAGCGTGCAATACAGGTGGAAAACGAGGGGCTTATAGACATAGTGTTGGCCTCCACTGATCCAGAGTTTAGAGTAGTTGCGAAAAAGAAGAAAAAAAATTTCCGACCATTTTGGAACAAAAATGCGTTTTAAGTAAACTTGAACAGATAATTAATTGCACCTTGCATGAATTTGCTTCGTTTTTGCTTCCCGTCTTTGACACATTGCATTCTTTCGCTAACAATCGTCATCCCGTCAATCTTTGGATGGATCCCCGTTATCCTCCAAAACTTTCGTTTAATCCATAGGCGTAGTCCCCTAGGAACCCGTTAAATCCTTGGAAGATCTACGAGGTACCCGTTAATATTTGGATGGATCCCCGTTATCCTCCAAAACTTCTGTTTAATCCTTAGGCGTAGTCCCCTAGGAACCCGTTAAATCCTTCGAAGATCTCCGAGGCACCCGTCAGTCTTTGGATGGATCCCCGTTATCCTCCAAGAAGTCAGTCAAGTCTTTGGATGGATCCCCGTTATCCTCCAAGACTTCCGTTTAACCCTAGGCGATAGTCCCCTAGGTCCCCATTGAGATTTCTGTTTAACCCTAGGCCATAGTCCCCTAGGTCCCTGTTGAGATTCCCGTTAAATCCCTAGGAATAGTCCCCTAGGAATGTCAGTAAATTCCTTGGACATATCCCTGTTATCCTCCCAGAAGTCAGCCAAGCCTTTGAATGGATCCCCGTTATCCTCCAAGACTTTCGTTTAACCCTAGGCCATAGTCCCCTAGGTCCCCGTTGAGATTCCCGTTAAATCCCTAGGAATGGTCCCCTAAGAATGTCAGTCAATTCCTTGGACGGATCCCTGTTATCCTCCAAGAAGTCAGTCAAGCCCTTGGATGAATCCCTGTTATCCTCCAGGAAGTCAGTAAAGCCCTTGGATGGATCCCTGTTATCCTCCAGGAAGTCAGTCAAGTCCTTGGATGGATCCCCGTTATCCACCAGGAAGTCAGCCAAGCCCTTGGATGGATCCCTTTTATCCTCCAAAAAGTCAGTCAAGTCCTTGGATGGATCCCTGTTATCCTCCAAAGTGTCCGTTAAAATTAAGTTCCAAAAAAAAAAAAGAAAGGAAATAAAACTGCTTAGGGTGACTCTTTTCCTCCCCCTTTGAGCCGTCATGTGGTGACCAATTTTACGCCCCTTGAGGCATCTCGTTCCCGTTAGTGTCGTCACGTGACCATTCCCCCTTCGGGTCTAGGCGTCATGGCGCCACATGGTAATATACCTTGGTCAAGTATTGACATCCTCGATTTGCACCGCCATGTGTTGACCATTTCAATTGACCCGATCGCCCTTGCCACTCGGACTAGTGTGAGTACCATTTATTCTCAAACTAGTAATGTTTTGTCCCATGTCATCCCGACTAAAAGGTCCGTTTGAAGTGAGTCGACTAAGGTCATGTTTGTCTTAGAATTCTAAACGCGTTCGAACTACGGTGACCTGAGCCTCTCATCACGTGGGACCCCCTCCCTCGTGGGGAGGGGAACGTAGACAACTTCGGCCCGGTCAATCCTTATTTAAAAAAAAAAAAGGAGAAAACGAAAAAATGTGTGAGTCTTTTACTCAAATAAAAAAAATAATAGAGATCAAGCTTTCTTAAAATAAAAAAGATCAAGTTTTTCCTAAAAGGCTAATCCGATAATGAAGCATTCTTCTCAAATCTCGGTTATAATTTCACCTTGAGGTTTAATATGCTAAAGTCCTTTGCGGCCTTGTCCATTGGAAACATCGACCACGGAGCCCACATCTGAATTGGTGTCCGAGACAACCATCCACGTGAACAACAAGGAGAAGCCCGTGCTTCAGAAGCCCAAAGGCAGCTACATCAAATGTAGGTCTGTACCCTCGTCGAGTGTCATGCACAAAGGCTACGCACCTTGAAAGGAAATCACCAAACGGAGATGGCCAATGTAAACTCCCAACTCATGAGTAGACGAATCCGGCAATTACAACGCCAAGCCAAATGGAGACCTCGCGACATCTTTCCCGATGACATGGAACCCGAGTTCCCTGTGGAAGACATGGAATATGCCGCCGACAACCCCTCCAACAATTGAGGAAGGAAATGGACTATCGCACTTCATGGGAGCCCATCCCTAAAAATATATATATATATATATATATAGAGTCTTCCAGCCTCGTAGGATCTAAACTTTCACCAAAGTCCGTCTTGGACTGTGTCTTTTTATTTTTACAAAGGTCCACACTTGGGACATGTATGTCTAAAGTTATCTAAATAAAAGAGTCATTTTCCTTCTCTTCTCTCTAGACTTGAGACATTATTTGCAATATACATTTACTCTTGAAATTGCCTTGCTTGTTATTATCAATTGATTGCTACGTCCCTAAAATGATGAATTGACTTCTAAGCATACTAGTCAATGACGACTCATTAAGGATGAATGGACCTAACACAAATGAAAAATGCTAAATGCAAACAATTAATCTTGATGTGAATAAATGTTGTGATTAATTGGCATGAAGAGACCATTAATGGCAAACCTTCCTCTATACACATCCCCGATACACATTTCCCGATACAAATTCTTGATGCACATCAAAGGCATCCCGAGATGATGAAAAGGCAAGGATGTTATTGCTCAACCACCAAGATTCAACCGTGAATTCACGTGTGCAACCAAGCAAAGGACTTCCCGGATCTTCAAAGTCAAAGTGAGAAGTGACAGACATTCCACCAAGGGTCTACAGATGAGCCAATGTCCAAGATAGCAAGTTGGGGCTAATGTTTCCCCTTTCCCTTCAAAAAGAAAAGGATGATAAGAAAGAAAAGAAATGAATAATGGAAAGAAGGAAAGGAAATGAATATATGCGAAGAGGAAGTCTGCCTCAAAAGCTCACCAAGTTCACTGCAAAATTCCACCTCAAAGAACATCCTGAGGAGTTCACTGCAAAGCGATCTACATCAACAAAGCAACAACATCCTTCAAAACGACACCAACTTCAACAAAAGACGATCCATGGCCGAACTACGGTGACCTGAGCTCCTCAAACTGAGGGGAACGTAGGCAACCTTCGAGTCCAGTCATAGCATGAAACAGAACCATCAAACCGTGGTCCTCTCAAAATGACCAAGTTCTAGTCCCTTGGTCCCTTCAATGACCAATTTCCATCAATGACCGATTTCCCAGATACACCTTCTTCTTCCGATCTTGCCATTGACCGAATCTTAATCCCAATTGATCACAATATTTACGCACGTTAAGGCTAATTGCTCGTTATAATCTTGACTTAATAATAAACATGGTCCATTCAAGAAATCATTTTTGATGATATTAACTAAGGCAAATTTCAAATGTCTCGACAAGTCTTCTTCTCTACATCTTAGGAAAGAGCTAAACACTTGCATTTTGTCAAGCAAGGGCTTCCTCCCATTTCATGATACATTGCTCAAAGAGCTCACCAACATAAAGGAACTCTCTCCCAAATAAAATGCACTTGCATGTTTCCTCCAAAAGATACCTTAAGTCCCCGTTCTATCGAGTCGGCTGGATCACTCATAAAAAAAAGAGAGAAAAAGAAAGGCACCAAAAAAGTAGCCCGCTAGGTCGAAAACCCGTAAGGGCGGCCTACGCAAAAAACAGGGTGTGCCATAAAAGACGCAAAAAGAGATACCCACTAGGTTGAAAACCTGCAAGGGCGGCCTAGGCAAAAGAAAGGGTGCGCCATAAAAAAGGGATGGGTTCCTAACCTTAATTCAAAGACAGAAAGACGACAATGGGTCCAGGTCAACATCAAAAGTCAAAGGACGACATTGAAGCTACCTCCACATCGACGACAACAAGGACATGGGACATCAACAACAACAAGGACACATGGGGCTACCCATACATTAATGACAAAGATGAAATTGGGGCTATCCCCACAACAGCGACAAGCAGATTTCCTACCATCAGTTACTTCTCAACGAATGGACAAAATCCAAAGGACTTTATGCATAACAAACCTCACAGTTAAGTTAAAATCAAAAATTTGACTAAAATGCTTTGTTAAAAGATTTGCCTTTAGAAATAAGAATTTCCAAATTTGCCCATTTGGCATCGTTTGTCAAAAACAATGTTTCAATCAAAATGCTTTTGATCTCCCCTCAAAATGATTTTTCCAAAGAATTGGGCTTTTCCGTCCACAATGTGTCTCAAAGGTCGCCCCAAGGCCCCCCGGTGCCAAGAAAGAGTGTCAATCATCCCGTAGAGTTGAGTTGACCAAAGTCCAAACTTTGACCAAAAGAGGTCAAGTTAAAATGACCCAAGCTAAACCTTAGTCCCCCAGAGTGGTCATCCTAGGTTCAAGCCTTCGTCCCGGCCGTCCTTAGTGGTAATACCAGTTTTCCCGTCAAACTCCCCAAAGATGGAGTTAACACAAGTTAAACCTTGACTCAGAATAGTCATTATAGGTTGAGGTCCTTGTCCCCGGCCGTCCTTAGTGGGATGTAAGACCCGTTTTCCCGTCAAACTCCCAAAGGTTGAGTTGACCCAAGTTAAACCTTGACTCAGAATAGTCATTATAGGTTGAGGTCCTTGTCCCCGGCCGTCCTTAGTGGGATGTAAGACCCGTTTTCCTGTCAAACTCTCCAAAGGTGGAGTTGACCCAAGTTAAACCTTGACTCAGAATAGTCATTATAGGTTGAGGTCCTTGTCCCCGGTCGTCCTTAGTGGGATGTAAGACCCGTTTTCCCGCCAAACTCCCCAAAGGTGGAGTTGACCCAAATTAAACCTTGACTCAGAATAGTCATTATAGGTTGAGGTCCTTGTCCTCGGACGTCCTTAGTGGGATGTAAGACCCGTTTTCCCGTCAAAATCCCCAAAGGTGGAGTTGACCCAAGTTAAACCTTAACTCAGAATAGTCATTATAGGTTGAGGTCCTTGTCCCCAGCCGTCCTTAGTGGGACGTAAGACCAGTTTTCCCGTCGAACTCCCCAAAGGTGGAGTTGACCCAAGTTAAACCTTGACTCAGAATAGTCATTATAGGTTGAAGCCTTTGTCCCGGCTGTCCTTAGTGGGACGAAAGACCAGTTTTCCCGTCAAACTCCCTAAAGGTGGAGTTGACCCAAGCCTTGACCCAGAGAGGTCATTTTAGGTTAAAGCCTTTGTCCCCGGCCATCCTTAGTGGGACGTAAGACCAGTTTTCCCGTCAAACTCCCCAAAGGTGGAGTTGACCCAAGACTTAACCCAGAGAGGTCATTTTAGGTTAAAGCCTTTGTCCCTGGCTGTCCTTAGTGGGACGTAAGACCAATTTTCCCGTCAAACTCCCCAAATGTGGAGTTGACCCAAGCCTTGACCCAGAGAGGTCATTTTAGGTTAAAGCCTTTGTCCCCGGCCATCCTTAGTGGGACATAAGACTAGATTTCCCGTCAAACTCCCCAAAGGTGGAGTTGACCCAAGCCTTGACCCAGAGAGGTCATTTTAGGTTAAAGCCTTTATCCCCGGCCGTCCTTAGTGGGACATAAGACCAGTTTTCCCGTCAAACTCCCCAAAGGTGGAATTAACCCAAGCTAAATCTTGACTCAGAATAGTAATTATAGGTTGAGACCCTTGTCCCCGGCCGTCCTTAGTGGGACATAAGACCAGTTTTCCCGTCGAGCTCCCCAAGGTGGAATTGACCCAAGTCAAACCTTGACTCAGAATAGTCATTATAGGTTAAGACCCTTGTCCCTGGCCGTCCTTAGTGGGACGTAAGACCAGTTTTCCAGTCAAACTCCTCAAAGGTGGAGTTGACTCAAGCTAAGCCTTGACCCAGAGTGGTCATTTTAGATTCAAGCCTTTGTCCCGGCCGTCCATAGTGGGACGTAAGACCAGTTTTCCCGTCAAACTCCCCAAAGGTGGAGTTGATTCAAGCTAAGCCTTGACCCAGAGTGGTCATTATAGGTTGAAGCCTTTGTCCCGGCCGTCCTTAGTGGGACGTAAGACTAGTTTTCCCATCAAACTTCCTAAAGGTGGAGTTGACTCAAGCTAAGCCTTGACCTAGAGTGGTCATTATAGGTTGAAGCCTTTGTCCGGCCATCTTTAGTGGGACGTAAGACCAGTTTTCCCGTCAAACTCCCTAAAGGTGGAGTTGACCCATGTCAAGCCTCGACCCAAAGTGGTCATTTTAGGTTCAAGCCTTCGTCCTGGCTATCCTTAATGGGACGTAAGACCAGTTTTCCCGTCAAACTCCCCAAAGGTGGAGTTAACCCAAGCTAAGCCTTGACCCAGAGTATTCATTTTAGGTTCAAGCCTTTATCCCGACCGTCCCTAGTAGGACGTAAGACCAGTTTTCCCTTCAAACTCCCCAAAGGTGGAGTTGACCAAAGCTACACCTCAGTCCCCCAGAGTGGTCGTTTTAGGTTAAGACAACCTTAGTCCCCAGAGTGGTCGTTTTAGGTTAAGAAAACCTTAGGCCCATAATGGTCATTTTAGGTTAAGTAAACCCTTGTCTCGGCAGTCCAAAATGACGTAAGACCACCCTTGTAAGTCAACCCTCTCCATAGAGCCAAATTGACCATGTCCCGCCTCTAACCCAGAGAGTCACGCCCATTTCGTGTAAGTCAACCCTCTCCCATAGAGCCAAGTTGAACATGTCCCGCCTCTGACCCCGAGAGTCACGCCTTTGCCATAAAAGTCAACCCTCTCCCATAGAGCCAAGTTGACCATGTCCCGCCTCTGACCCGAGAGTCACGCCTTTGCCATGAAAGTCAACCCTCTCCCATAGATCCAAGTTGACCATGTCCCGCCTCTGACCCCGAGAGTCACGCCTTTGCCATGTAAGTCAACCCTCTCCCATAGAGCCAAGTTGACCATATCCCTCCTCTGACCCTGAGAGTCACGCCTTTGCCATAAAAGTCAACCCTCTCCTATAGAGCTAAGTTGACCATGTCCCGCCTCTGACCCTGAGAGTCACGCCTTTGCCATGTAAGTTGACCATCTCCCATAGAGCCAAGTTGACCACGTCCCACCTCTGAACTCGCCAAGAGTCATGCCCGTTCCATTAAGAGAGGATAACAGATGTCCACCTAGCCCTTAGGTTTGAGTAGCCTTAAAATATCTCGCCCCTCCCCGAACTACGTTAGGCTTGATTCCCCGCAAACGGGATACGTAGGAATCCTATACCCCTAGGTCCAGCCATGCAAACAAAAATCGGTCAAGCCGTCCTCCCATCAGATTGGGATGCTTATTATTATCGACAACCCCGTTTTTTCAAAGCCACGTTGCCGAGGGGCTCTGTAAGTACCCCAATCTTAAATTGACCAACTTAGAGGAATTCTTAGTGCCATTCCAGGACTGCTCTAGAATTAAACTTGGAAAAATCCAGAAGCTTGCCAGGCTGAGCCGTACGGATGGTTTGGACGCGGGAGAGCCCTAGTCGTACGGCTACTATGGGCACCATCAGTCTTTATAAATTGAGACCCTTGCTGATCATTTCAGGGGGAGAAACATAGTTTTATAGGTGAAACTCTGCAGAAATACAGTCTGAGAGAAAGACCACCAAATACTTGAGTGAAAAGAGAGAAGGATAGGCCATAACCACCATAGGTGAAGCCTCCTTCTCCCCATCTTCTTTCCATCTCAAACTCATTTGTTCTTGTTCATGTTATTTATTTACTTGCATTTCAAGCCTTGCCCTTGTCAAGCACCTTTATATTGCAAGTCTTGTCCTTTCAAGCACCTTATATTCTTGTTATATATACCTTGGAACCAAATCATGAAATGATTCAAGGTGCCCTCACATTCAAGTATGTGAAAAAGGGTTAAAACCTAAAGAAGATCATGATTTGTTAATTTCTTGTCTTTAAATAGCTTGATGATCCATTTTTATGGTGAAAGCATGTGTCTTTATATTGTATTTGGCCATGATGATCATTTGGAGTGATAAAGCCTCCATCTTTATCACCCAAACCATTATCTAGCCACTCATTCATCACATTTGGGTCATAAAGGTTCAATCTTTATCTTTCCAAATGTTGATTTTGTTGTCCCTAAAGATTTAATCTTGTATAAAGATCCCATTTTGTTGGTAAAGTTTGAATCTTTACTCATCAAAATGGCCATCTTGGCTCAAAGGCCACATTCATCACCTTTTCTAATTCTTCTCCAATGATTGTCTTAATCACACCCAAATCCATGTATTTGGGGTCCATTTAGTGATTAATGAGCATAGGAATGATGTCAATCAAAGCTTGTTTGTGAAAATGCAAATTAAAAATAAACAGTTCAGTCCAGTTTCAGCAGAATGCTCTGTTTCTGCCTGAAACTGGACATTTTCTGGACAAACTGTAAAATCCCCGGGAAGACCTTGTATAGCCGTACGGCTGAGTTGGGTCAGAGGGGTGATTTTTTTCTTTTCTGTCTTGTTCTGTCAAGATCTGTGCAAATGAACCCCTTTTGTTTTGTTAAAACCGATAACCAGTTAACTTCGCAGTTTTTTTTGTTAAATACACACACACACACATGCACTTTTCGTTAACAAGCACAAGGGAGACTCGGATTTGTCTGAGGCGGCTTGGGTGACGTAAAACTCTTCCCAAGCCGTAACCTGATCTCTGAACCGTAACCTGATCTCCGAACTCATAAATCTCTAACCATTTTCATTTGTTGTTTTAAAAGTTAACAAATGTGGCGACTCCGTTAAGTTTGTTAAGTTACACGTGTTTGGCATTTGTTCCTTGAAGGAACCCGTCTCGCCCCGAGGGGGGATCCTTACAGCTCCGCAATTGCTACGTCGTGCACACTCCGGTGTCCTGGTTGTCCGGGGACCCAACATGAAAGTTGTTCGGAATATTTTTTTAGTTCCGCCGGTATATCTAAAATTTATTGAAGGGAAAGGAATAACATAATATAATTTTAAATGCATTAGATGTCTAGTAAAAGGCTTTTAAGGGTTGCGGGACCCGCTCTAGGGTCCCTGCGCCCGGTTTTTCAAGGATATACCCGTTTACTCGGTTATGAGTCCTAATCATGAATTCGGATTCGATCCGATACACCGATAAGGCGTACGATAGTCCTGAACGGCCAAATCTTAGGGTTTTAGGCCAATTATCGGGATAATACCAATTAAAAGATTCGGTTCAGGGGGTGCGAGATCGGGGTGTCTACAATTGCCTACTTTAAGAATTTTGGATGCAAATGCTACATTCTCTACAACGGTAAAGAACATTGAGGTAAATTTACTCCTAAAGCTGATGAAGGTATATTTGTTGGGTATGCTAAACATTCTAAAGCTTTTCGTGTTTTCAATAAAACCACTCTTAAGATAGTAGAATCTGTCCATGTTACATTTGATAAACATTCTCTCCTTGAGCCATATTTGACTCCAAATGTTGCTGATGATTTTGTTGAGCATAATGAGACATGTACCACTCAACCACAAAATCAATCAACTCATAAAAACCCATCTACCTCAACTGCACCTCCATCTACCTCATATGAAGCACCAGAAGTTACCTCATCTACTGCAAATTCAATTGGAGATGAAGTTGAAACACCCATAAATGTTGAAGAATCAATCCCTCAAATTACTTATGATTAGGATGGCACAGATGATGTACCACTAGAAGACTTTCAACAACCATTAACTCAATCAGATATACCTCAAGAAGTTCGTGAGGTCAGAGATCACCCAATTCATCACATCATTGGTGATTTGCATTTTGGTGTTCGTACAAGAAAATCATACTATGATGCTCTTACCGTATTCATATCTCAAATTGAACCTAAGAAAGTTGATGAAGCACTCCAAGATTCAAGTTGGGTTGTTGCTATGCAAGAAGAACTCAACCAATTCGAAAGATGCAAAGTTTGGACTTTAGTTCCAAGACCAAAAGATCAAAGAGAGATTGGTACGAAATGGGTGTTCAGAAATAAGATGGATGAGAATGGAAGCATCACAAGAAACAAAGCAATGTTGGTTGCACAAGGATATAGACAAGAAGAAGGCATTGATTATGACGAAACATTTCCCCCCGTTGCAAGACTAGAAGCTATAAATATATTCTTAGCTTATGTCTCTTACAAAAGATTCAAGCTTTATCAAATAGATGTGAAGAGTGCATTTCTCAACGGTGTACTTCAAGAAACAGTCTATGTTGCTCAACCTCCCGAATTTGAAGATCAAAAATATCAAGATCATGTCTACAAACTCCGTAAAGCTTTGTATGGAGTCAAACAATCTCCACGAGCATGGTATGAAACTCTATCTAAGTTTCTCCTAGAAAAGGGTTTCAAGCGTGGTAAGATTGACACAACTCTATTTATTACTAAATATCATAATCATACTTTACTTGTACAAATAAGATGATATTATTTTTTGATCTACTAATGATTGTTATGTAAGCATTTTGAGAAGCTCATGAAAATCAAGTTTGAGATGAGCATGATAGAAGAATTAACATTCTTCCTTGGGCTCCAAATTAAAAAATATGCTAAAGGAATCTTCCTCAACCAAGCAAAGTACACAAAAGATCTCATCAAGAAGTTTGTTGAAAATGCAAAGAAATACGACACTCCTATGGCTACTGGTAACAAGCTCGATAAAGACTTAAAAGATAATAAGGTTGATCAAACCTTGTATAGAGGTATGATTGTCTCTCTCCTATACTTAATTTCTAGTAGACCTGATATCATGTTTAGTGTTTGTGTTTGTGCTCGCTATCAACCAGATCCTAGAGAAGCATATCTTATTGCTGTAAAACTTATTATTCGATATCTATCTGGGACTATAAACCTTGGACTTTGGTATTTCAAAGATTCAAATTTTAATCTTATAGGTTACTAAGATGCAGATTATGCAGCATGCACCATTGACAGAAAAAGCACTAGTGGAACATGTCATTTTCTTGGAAAACGACTAGTTTTATGGGCCAGCAAGAAACAAGCCTCAGTCTTTGTATCTACCACAGAAGCTGAATATATAGCTACTGGAAGTTGCTGTTGTCAAGTATTATGGATGAAGCAACAACTAGTTGATTATGAAAGCAAAGAAGAAAATTGTTCAATCTATTGTGACAATACATCTACCATTGTTGTTTCCAACAACCCTTTCATGCATTCAAAGACCAAACACATTGATATCAAATACCATTTTTTCAAGGATCAAGTGGAAAAAGGTAACATTTATCTAGAGTATGTGAGTATTGACAATCAAATTTCTGATATTCTCACAAAGGCTTTAGAATCAAAGAAATTTAGGTATTTAAGATGAGAAATGGGTATGCTTGAGCTTTAAACTTATTCATATGTTTTTATGTACTAATATCTTGTGTTTTATCTAAATCTATATTCAAGTAGGTTCTCACGGTCAAATCTTTACAGTCGAATGATTTCTTTAAAACTCATCCTCTAGCCTTTCTCGACCGCACCATGGTTGACCGCACCACCATTCGTTACTATCTTTTCAAGGCTTTGAAGAAGCCTACCGCATGGGAAACTATGATAGGTTCACTGCTTCATAAAAGAAAATTTGAACAAAGAAAGTGAGTTCAATTGACCGCTTCTTATACGGTCAACACCTATCACGGTCAATCTCACTCGACCACTACTTGCAAGGATGCCAGGTAAGTGTTTCTAACTTAGCTAATTTTTAGGACCTTATCCAGTCATCACTATAGTAAGGTTACTTTAGTCATTTCCTCTTTTCCCTCGTTTTCTTATTTAATTTAAATCATTTGCATTTAATTTTATTCTCTTATTTATATCCACCATCATTGGCCAGACATTTAATGTGAAAGGATATCATAGGTCAAAATCTATGAATTTTCATAATTAACCTACCACTTCACCTGCACTTCCCCCTAACAAACCGTTCCACTACCCTCAACCTCCACCACTCTGCCTGCAACCTCACTTTTTCAGAACCTCTTTCTAACTTCTCTCTACTTTCTCTCTCTATAACTCACTTCTCCACCTATCTCTCTTACTTTCTTCTCTCACTATAAATGGCACCAAAGACCTCTAAATCTACAAACTCACTTAATAATGATCAAGTGGAATGAACTTATGAGAAGATGGTATGAATTCTTACCCCTTAATCTCATATCTGTTAATTTTTTTTTAGATATGGCGGGTTCTTGAAACCCTTTGATATTCTAACTGGGTTTACTAATTTCTTGCTTATTTTTAAATGATCATATAACCATCCTATGTTACATAATGCTTTCTATCTCTTGAAATCCTACCTCTATGTTGTTTGATTTTCATTCAAAAAAGTTTGGGTTTTTTTTTTCTTTCTAAACCCCTTTCAATTTATGAGTTTAATATTGAGTTTTTCATGAAATCGATGTGATTTCTATGCTTAATCGGACTTTGTGCTTTCAAATATGAGATTTTCATGCGATTCAATGTATGTTGGATGATTCTGGGTTATACTAATTCATATCTGAGTTCTTGGTGTTCTTGAGCATGTTCTTAAGCAAAGCGCTTTTTTATTTTAATTTTGTCTGACACACACTAGAAAAGTGTTTGTGCATGTTTTGATTCTCATTTGATAAGCTTGCTAGTTGCTTACACTATTTCTCGAAAATATTCTAAGTCATTCCTATTGTCTTGATAACCGCAACGATTTCTACTGTGCTTCACTTGACCGCAACCCTCTTGATACACTCTTTATAGGTCAAGTGACCGCATCAAGTTATCGTGCTAATTCTCATTGTCTTATTTCAGGATGAACAGTCGTTTATTCTTGGTATTATCATAGATGCCCAAGACTTAAAAAATGATGCTATTGGCCGTAACATTTTGAAGCGCCTAAATACTTCTGGCATTCTGCCTTTCTTCACCATCAATCAAACTTTCCACTTGCCGGCCTATGTTGATGAGTTTTATCAATCTTCAAGGGAAGTCAAAGGAAGAGATGAGAAAGGTCGATCACTTAATTGGATTGAGGCAATTGTGTGTGGAAAGACTATTGAGATAGACTACAAGGACATTGCTATTGTGGTGGGACTCAATATCGATAACTTTGCTTTCACCACTTTAACTTCTAAGGAAACTAATGACCTTGCCCTGCTGTTGATTAACACCACTGATGTTACCAAACCCTACCGTAAAACATTTCCTGAGATAATGTACTATATCAGCCACATTGTTGGTCATGGACTCTTGTGCAAAAATGGCAATCATGCCAATTTCCATCACTATCAGTGGCATCTGTCAGCAGCAATCTAGTTGGCTAGACCAATGAACTGGCCAAAGATTTTGTACAATCTGTGCTGAAACTGATAAAGGACTATCACTCTGCCACAGCTGTTAAGCACGCCACAAAGTGCCGTAAGAATAGTCACTTGATTTCCATGATTCTGAAATATTCTCTTGATGTACGAAAGGAGTTTGCCAAGGACAAGCATGCTAAGGCCACTATCTCTCTCTCTCTCTCTCTCTCCAAGATCATCAACATTAAGATGATGAGTTCCACTTTCCGAAATTGTTTCGGTGATAAGTAGTACAGAGAGTACCTATCCAAAAACCCCAAAGAAGAGTATGTTCCTCCCAACTTCACCAAACAAGCTTGTGCCGCCATGGGTTTGACTAAAATAACTGCTAGAGGCGAGGACGGTGTTAAAGATGATGATGAAACAGAAGACATTGCAACGGTAAAAAAAATGGCAAAGCCATTGAAGGAGAACATCAACCTCAAATTTCTTCCAAGTCCAAACCTGCCACAGGTATCTAGTTTCGAGAGCCCGATGTTGAAAAATCCTCTCTTTCTCCTAAGCCAACTTCCACAGTCACAAAGCCCACCGTGAGTTCAAAATCAAAGTCTGCCGCTCCATCAAAATCTCTCAAGTCTACTGCTCCATCCAAGATTGCTGCCCCCTCAAATCAATCAAACCAACCGCACCATCCAAGTCAAACGTATCCCCTTCTTCTACCGTTCCCTCCTAAATCACAAAGCCAAAATCTTCACTTCCCGCTACCGCTCAGGGAGAGAAAACCAAGAAGAGAGACCACTCTCTCAGCCCTGTTCAACCCTCCAAGAAATCAAAAGTGACCCAACCTCCTCCATCCACAGACCCACCTGTTTTTACTCCATCCGGTTCACCAATACCTGGTAACCATGATGATGATGAGGTTGATGAAGTTCTTATACCTAAGAAGCCAGCCAAAAAAAAGCTCATCAACTTGTTGATAAATCCAGATCAGAGGAAGTTCAGGATGTTGTCTCAAGTTTATCTACCAAATTTATGGATGAATCTAGGAAAGACGGTACTCAAGTGTCTCAGGATGATGAGGAAGATGTAGAAGATGTTGAGAAGGATGTCAATACCAACAGTCCTATTTTTGTTGACGATGAGAAGCAGGTTGAAGATGATACTGCTGATGTTGAAGAATCTAACAAAGATAAAGAGGTGCCTACAACTGACATTGAGAATGTGGATGCTCACGATCAAGCAATAGAAGATGACCGTGTTCTCGTTAATGAATCTGACCGCATCAAGTCACCAGCTCACTCCCCTATCATAACCATATCGCCTAAGAAGAATTTTCCTACCGCAAGCCATAATGTCGTAGATCCCATTGCTCACCTACTCACAGCAGTAGAGATGCTAACGCAAGTGAGCCTTGACTCTGAGACTCAGATGTCTCAGCTTACCGCCAATCAGACCGCTCTTCAAAATGAGCTTGTTGAGCTGAAGACTACTAATGCTCTGCTCATAGATCAAGTTGCCTCTTTTCCCTCTCACATGGTTGAGACCATTAAAGGGGAGAGAGAGCATATAACAAAGGCCATGAAGTATGTTATTACCGGTCAAAAAAGCAACAGCTCCTCAAGACCTACAACAAACCAATCAACAGCTCATGTTGCACCCAGCTCTTTCATTATAATGCCTGATTTCATGAAGCAATCTTTCTCTATTCAGACCAAGGCGATCAATAGGTGCATTGCAAAGGAAATGCTGGATGCTATGGTTGAAATTTCCAAAGTGCTGCAAAGTGATAAAAATGAGGTGACTCAAGAGGTCAAGAAGGTAAGGCACTCAGTTGAAAAGGATGTGGATGTGGCTATTAACGCATCTATGGCTGCTTTATGTGAAAGATTGGGAAGGAAGCTAGAATTATTCAAGCAAGCAATGACCGTGCACACAAATCAAATCAAAAGCCAATCCATAAAGATTGATCTCTTATCAAAAGAGTCAATACTATGTTAAACAGACTTAACCATGGAAACAACCAAGGAGCTGGTAGAGTAGGTGATGCAGGTCATGTGAATGTGAATGCCCAAGGAGATGAAGAGGATGAAGAAGAAGATGGAGTCATTGTCCCTATCTTGATTCCTGCTTTAACCGTTCCTTCCTACCGTTTCCCTTTCACTCCAAGCTCCTCAGTATCAGACCTACTCGAATTTAACCGCATTTGACTCAACTGTGATCAAGAACCTCTTTTGAAATGATATGACCATGTGTGGTCATTTGAACAATTTATTTTATTTGGGTGTCTTTAAAAAAATGTTATTTCATGGGTTGTAATATTTTTACTTTGGTACTCTGTTTAATTTTTGTTTGGTCTGTATCCTTAACTCAGTGATCTTTATCTATCTTTGAAGTATAATCCTTACTTGTGTTTGATGCATTATATCTCTCATCACTATTCTCTCTTAATGCATTCAAACCATATTTCTATCAGCTAGGATTAGATTGTTTTTATTTTTATAGGATGATAGAAATCTATTATAATGGTTTAGAGTGTGAATTGACTTGGGACATGAACTTAATAAAATTTTATTTCTTGAAAACATGTTATTACCCAGTACAATGAATTAGCCTTTGTTATAGTAGGTAATGGTCTCAATCAAATAGGGGGAGAGTGTTGGGTATGCTTACTATAAACCACTCTTATTACCTAAATTTGATTGATCCCATAACCTAATTTTACTTTTTATGGACTTTAGGATACATTGTAAGAAGTGTTAAAATTTCATTCTTAGAATAGTCCATTTTGGTAGAATAGGATTTAGAATGATAGGCCCTAAAATTTTCTATGTCTGGAGAACTCAAGGTCAAGAAGCTTGATCGCAAATGGTCTCTTGATCGCAACAAATTGACCACAAGGTCCCTTGACCATGAAATCCTCTTGACGGCAACAACTTGACCGCAAAGAAAAATGACTTAAACCAAGTTTGACTCAAGCCTAACCATGGTCACACTAGTGTACAAACCTTTGGTTAAATTGGAATGTTGTGGAATTCAAATTTGAATTCAAACACAACAGTCATCCAACGGATATGATAGTACTCATGGACCACTACACTGCAACAAAAGGACAATTCAGTCTAAGCTCCAATCAGAATTCAACAGCTCATTGTCCTCTAAACTTGGTCCCCAAGTATTTCAAACGACAAGTTTCTCCTTTAAGGATCTAAATAGACCTTGTGTTCTTCATTGAAAATGAGCTGAGATTCCAAGAGAGAAATTTCTATTGAAATTCTTGGTGATTGAAGATCATTCAAAGATTTCCAGAATCCTTCGAATCTTCAAGCACATATTCTTCAAGTCTTCAACAAATCTCCAGCAACATTCAAGATCATCTAAAGCCTCAACACTAAAGACTCATTAGGATCTAATTCCTTAGACTATAAACAGCTTTTGATTTTTACACACACTCACTCCGATTGATCAATCACATAGATTGAATCATTAGGGATATACTAGTCTAAGTCTAAGATTTGAACTTTATAGAAAATAGGTTGTTGATTTAATACTTCAACTCTATAATCTGTACGCACGAGAGTTAATATATACCTCCATTCAAAATCCAAGACTGACCATCTTGGTAAAGGACGTAGATCTTTTAAAAGATCGAATCTTTCCAAATCATTGTGTCATTTACTTACTGCACTTTACATTTCTGCAAATTTTCTTTAAGTCTTGTTCTTGTTGTTCTTCATTGTTCATATTAACCTTGTTTGTTGTTTAGTGTTTGATCTTTCCAGATATTCAAACTTATAGTGAATTGTGTTTGTATGTTTTCCATATTGCCTAAGTTACAACTCTGACAGCTTATTATTTTTCCAAACAGCCAAGACTACAACTTTCAATCTCTCAACCTCTATCTACCGCAACCGGTCGACCGTACTCTATCGACCGCATTATCTAGGTCAACCGTGAGTGTTGTTTCACACCTCTTGTTTTCAAGTAAACTTAACTCTACCTCGTTTCTATCGTAAACTTCCGCTATGCATATTACACTTGACCGCATGGTTTTCATTGGCCGCAAAATTCAAGTTGTAAGCATAAGGTTGAAATTTGAAAAATGGTTGAAATTTTAAGTAAGCTATTCACCCCCTCTAGCATCCTTTTCATACCCTTGTTGTGTCTTTGGGACCAACAGACTCCATCTCATCACCCATAGCCGTATACCACTGAGATGACTCTGAACATGTAACTGCTTCTTTAAAAGTAGAAGGTTCCGTAAGATCGGGCTCCACTTCCTCAGAAACCTGTAGTATGTAAGACACAATGTCTTCAAATCCATACCTCTCCGGAGGTTTCCCGAAATTAGCTCTTCTAGACATTCCTTGTTATAACCCATGTTCTTCGGGAACTGAACTTGAACTTTCTGGTGCTTCAGTCTCTGTCTCTATTGGTGGATCTTGATCAACATCTGACTGTGGGACAACTAACTCTTAAATATCTTGTTATTCCACATGTTTATCAATAATCCCAACACTCGAAACAATCGAAGATCTCATAATAGGGTTAGTAACAGAATTCTCATCAAATACGATATCCTACTGATAATTACCCTATTTTTTGATGGAGACCAAATACGGTATCCCTTGACACCGTCCCTATACCCTTTGAATACTCCCTTTATAGCTCTAGGTTCTAACTTCCCATCATCCACATAATAAGAAACAGTACAACTAAAAGCTCTTAAAATAGAATAATCAACAGGCATACCAATCTATACCTCATGGGCAACTTTGAGGCCAATACTAGCGTGAGGTCCATAATTTATCAAATAACATGCTGTACTAACAGCTTCTGCCCAGAACCACTTAGACAACCCTGTATTGGAGAGCATGCACCTTGCCCTCGCAAGTAATGTCTGATTCATACGCTCTGCTACACCATTCTACTGTGGCATACCTCTAATAGTGAGATGTATAGAAATCCCCACGTCTTTATATAACGCATAAAACTCAGTGCTACAGAACTCCAAGCCATTATCTGTTGGGAGCTTCTTGATCATCTTCCCTGTCTGGTTCTCCACTAACCTCTTCTAGTCTTTGAAATTACTCAAAGTCTCATTCTTGTGCTTCATGATAATTACCCAATCCTTCCTCGAATAATCATCAACCATAGACAAGAACTATATGTGCCCCCTTAGTGATTCCTGATGTGAAAGTCCCCAACAATCTGAGTGGATGTAATCAAAAACGCTTTTTATGTTATGTATGCCCTTGAGAAAACTATTATGCTTCATCTTCCCTAGCACACAATGTTCAAAAAATTTAAGATCTTTGATCTTATGGCCACATAGAATATCTATTTTTGCCAGCTCTTGCATCCCTCAAATGCTCATGTGCCGGAGCCTGATATGCCACAGCTTAGAGATATCTCCCTCTTTCACTTTTGATGATGCAACTATAGCTGACTGTGGAAGCGTCCTTCCTTAGAGGAAATAAGGAGCCCCGCTTAAGGCCTCTAAGTACAACTTCTGAACCGTTACACACACTAACTACTCCACTTTTACTTTTAAAACTTACTGTCTAGTTGACTAAGAGAAATCAGATTCTTCATCATAAGCGGAACGTGTCAAACCTCATTCAATGTGACAAACCTACCATCATGAGTCCTGACCTTGATTGAACCAATACCGACAACCTTACAGACTGTACTGTTGGCCATGCTTATATCACTGCCATCCATCTGCCTATAATCAGTAAACCATTCTCTCCTAGGACTGATATGTTAAGAACTCTTGAATCTAGAATCCATGCATCTGATGCGCGTGCAAATTCTGATGTAACTAGAGCATAATCCTCATCTGAACTGCTACCCTTGGCCACCATGGCCTCTGATCTGATTGGTGCCTCGCGTCACTTCTTTCTGGGACAATCAAATTTCCAATGCCCCTTCTCCTTGCAGAAATTACAGACATCCCCAGGTTTCAGACCCCTCTTGGGTGAAGAATTACCTTTATTGTTCTTCTTCCACTAGAACCTTTATTGCCACTACTAGCAACCAAACCTGATGACTAGGTATCTGCCCCATTCCCACTCACCTTTCGGCGTAACTCCCTCGTCTTGAGAGAATTTTTCACTTCCTCTAGAGTGAGATCATCTTTATGATTTATGCACGAATCGACATAATGTTCATAAGACATAGGTAAATATACTAAAAGCTGTAAGGCTGCATCCTCGTCATCTACATTAACACCTATATCACGCAGTTCAAGTAATGCAAAAGTAAATCTATCAAGATGATCATTAATGGGCGTACCTTCTGTCATACGACAATCATACAACTTCTCCTTCAGGTATAACTTGTTGGTCAATGAACGTGTCATGTATATATCTTCAACTTTAACCAAAGATTACTTTCGGAGTCCGTTCCTGCAACATTGGTTAGAATCTTATAATCTAACTGTCTGATGATCTTGGCGTGAGCCTTCTGATCTAACTTCGTCAATGCAGCTGCCACCTTCGCTGCTGTTTGTTTGTCCTTCTTTGACAATTTTACCGCAGGGGTAGATCCACTTTCGATTGTCTTACCCTTCATATCCTTATGTTCCCTGATTGCAATCTCCAACAGTTCCCATAAATCTTTGTCTATCAACAAACCTTCATCTTGATCTGCCAGAGAGAAAAACTATTTTTTCCATTGAACTTGTCGATTGAATCTGGTCCTTGACCCATCTCCTCGTTCTCTGCAGCGGAATCTCTGAATCTCTAACCACAGACCAAAGCTCTGGTGCCACTCGTTAAAGCAATAAACAAGACTTGATGAAAAAAGAAAGCAATCACAAGAACACAGATTTATGTGGTTTACCAACTTGGCTACGTCCACGGGGAGGGGAGAAAATATTATTATCAATTTGGAGAATTTTTTACAAGATCACACTAATCTATGTAGCACGAATTTTGATCACAAAATTCCTGAATGTGTTAAACCCTAGATCTAGAATTATTGATCTCTTTTTTAGCACTCTTAATTTTCTAAGGTATGAATTTGTGTTAGGATGCCCCTCTATTTATACTAATAGAGTCCTAACCCTGAAGACATAAGGAATACTCCCTCCGTCCCAGCTCACTTGAAACTTTTTGACTAAAACTGGTCAACTTAAGGTCGGTTTGACCAACACTTTATAGAAATATTTATGTTCCAAAAAACTTTTTAAAAATTGTTATTGAGAGGATTTTTAATGGTGGTCATTTTACATTTTTTTAATTTTTGTTCGGATCATAAATATTTCTATAAAGTGTTGGTCAAACCAACCTTAAGTTGACCAGTTTTGGTCAAAAAGTCTCAAGTGAGCTGGGACGGAGGGAGTAATTTATTAATCCCTAAATGATTAATAATACTCCCTCCATCCCAAAGTAAATGTTCACCCTTCCATTTGCACGGGGATTAAGAAAAAGTGGAAGTGGTGTAAGAAAAAGTGAAAGTGGTGTAAGTGTTATGTGTATAAAAAGTTAGGTAGGCGAGAGAAAGTGTGGAAGGGAATAGTGAATTGATTGGTGTTATGAGTGTAAAAGTAAAGTATGAGAGAGAATGAGTGGGATGAATACTAAAGATTCTTTTCTATTTTAGGAAGTGGACACTTACCCTGAGACAGACTAAAAAGGAAATGTGGACACTTACTCTGGGACGGAGGTAGTAATTCATAATAAGGATTACAAAAGTCCTTATCCTAAAAGGACTAACTAATAATCCCCAACTCTGAACCAATAAGGAGTACAAAAGTCCTCTCAATAGGACTAACTAATCCTTATTGCAATCCTGCTCCGTCTCGGAATTACAGACTTTTTCTGTTGTATAATCCTCTAACTTGGCTTCCCAAATTCAAAAGCATTATCCCAACACTTAGATCTCTCAAAATGTAAATGATTTGAGTTTTTGTATAAGGGTCTAGCCACTAGTTTGCTAGACACCTATATTTCTTAAAGAAAATTCTTATAAAGAACTTGTAATGTGGCTATGTAAATGATGTTATGGATGCTAAAATCCGATGTTTACAATGTTTACATGGTTCTATGATAGTTACATGTTCATTTCTTGGCCAAATTTTGAGTCATTCATGCATAAATCTCCATCTTGTTCTCAAATGCCATGAATCTGTCCTCTTCTACCATTTCCACGCACATTCATACTTTGGTTGATATTTGATGCAAAGTAGCTCTTGGATAATGTTCTTAACATGCTAGAGTATGATATAACCAAGTTTCACGAGTTAGTTTTGAGTTTAGATCAAGTTTTGATGCTCATCTTTGTGGTGTATGATCATAGTTCATGTACTCTGCTCAAACAAGGGATTTTCATGTGTTCAAGACTCCATTTAAAATTGATTTTTGGGCTAAGGTCAAAACATGAGATTTTTTCCTTATATGCTAAAGTTTATGAAGTCCAAGTTTCACATCCATATCTCATGTTTAGCTTAAGTTTATGTGCATGTTTTTGAGTCCCAGATGTGCTGCTATGTTCATCCTCTTTCTGACCACGCTGTGATTTCATGCTCAAAACTCTATTTTTGAACTAAGGTCAATGAACGAATTTCGTTTCACACGAACCAAGGAAAATTCTCATAGTTTTGAAATATTTTGTGACCTTGAAAAGACCTTGCTTTACTGCTTTGATTCAAGTGTTCATCCTCAGATTTGTCATTTTCAGCTCCTGACATCAAAATGTCAGAACCCTTTTGAACTTCTTAAACATGTCTTATAGGCCTGAAATTTGGTTTACTTCATTTTCATAATGTGTTCTTCAACTTTCATTTTTTGTAATTTCTCAGATTCATGCTATGATATAGTAAATTGGTGATGAATGTGTAAACAATCTTGTTCTTCATGTGCTGGGTATTTTTGTGATCATGATCTTGCTAATGTTTGTGTCTAAAATGTTAATCAGAAAATTCCATAAAAAATCAATGTTATCTAACACTACAGGTGAAAGTCCCAACTTTTAGTTTTGGATTTGGATGATTTTAGGATAGGTACCTTGGCTCGGGGACTGACAATGATATCGAACTCAACAAACACCCCTACATGGACATTTATTTGACTAAGGGATTCGTCTCTTTTTTTGTACATAATATGTATAAATCTCCAAATGCACTCAATCCCCTACCCCCTTCTATGCCTTCTTTTCTAAGTACGTTCAAAAACCATTTTCGAAAACCGATCGGAAAATCCACCAATACCGATTAGGGCTGTAAATGAGCCGAGTCGAGCTTTGGGGTGTCGAGCTCGAGCTCGTTTAAACCTTATCGAGATTGAGCTTTTATCGAGTTCGAGCTCGATCCTAGTTGCTTGTTTGAGCTCGAGTCAAATCGAGTCGATATCGAACTCGAGTTTTAATGAGCCGAGCTCGAGCTTAGACATTTTTTTAAGAAAAATATGGTCTTAACGAGCTTATCGAGCCAAATTCGAGCTTATCGAGCCGAGTTCGAGCCGTTCAAAAACAAAATTCAATTTTAATGAGCTTATCGAGCCGAACTCGAGCTTTTAACGAGCTAAACGAGCCGAACACGGTCGGCTCGATAACAAAAACGAGCTTGACAATCGGCTCGAGCTCGACTCAAGCTACTCCTCGAGCTCACTCGAGCTCGAGCTTTCACGAGCCGAGCTCGAGCCAGCTCGGTTCGTATAACAGCCCTAATACCGATTCCATGTCGTGACTTAAAATGGGCATACCTAGACTAGGAGACACATTTGTATATAAACACACACTTTTTATTTAAGGCATAAAAACCATTTTTAAACAAGGCATAAAAATGAAGCGTAGGCGGAAGCATGCTAGAGACCGAAATGGCGAGTGGAGTGCCTAACACATTCTCTTCTCGTAACATAGCCCCCAAACCCACTTTTTTTCCAAACAAAAGGTTTTATCTCTATTTTTCCTAAAGTAAAATGAGGTGGCGACTCTCTTTTCAAAAATCTAGGAGAGTAACCATTATGAGAATTCAAGCGCGATTAAGTTCGGGCACGGGCTCTCATAATAACTCGATTCAATAAGGAGTCTAAGTAAATAGCTTTAGACAAGGCTGAAGGAAAAGCTGAATGGTCAAATTAATTTTGGAAGATATTCCTTGTTGGAATACGCTGATTGTGATGACAATGAGAAATATGAAAAGGCATTAAGTATGGTAAATCTAGACATAATGATCATAGACACTATACCATAAGACAATTGATCTCAAATAGGACTATCATAATCGGTTATGAGTAGTCAAAAGCAGACCTTATACCAAAGGGGAATGAGGTAAAAACCCACACAACAACAGAAATCTATAGCGGTAACTCAACCATGATGAGTGGAAATCCCACAAACTTGGTTCAATGAGACAACTAAATTATGGATATACCTTAAAAGGTGGAGTATGACAGGATATTCTTTATAGGCGATCACCTATATAAGTGAGAAGTAATAAGGCCGCTTCAAACTGAAAACTTATGAAATCAAGCACGGTCCAAGCCAAAATAGACAAAACGTGAGAACAAAAACGCGTTAGAGCTATTATTGTGTAAGTACTATTGTCTTGGTATACACTATACAGTCATCAGTTCAAAGCATCGCGCCACTGAATGGCTAGTATATCCGATAGTATTTTACTAAGGAATGTTCAAGGCCACAAGCTACCTATCCTGATGCAATAATTGTTTGCCAAAACTTCCAGACGAATCTGCATTCATGCATGCATTAACTTGTCATTCAAGTGGAGGATTGTTGGAATTTTGGTTTTGGAAAAGTGGTGTTTGACCGACTTTTGACCAAAAATTCCATAAGGCCAATTTTGTGTAAATGGAAATTAATTGCATATTTATAATCTACGTTTGGAGAAGATTAATTTGATATATATACTTTCTCAAAACCAATTCTATGTGAATGAGAAATTAATGTTCAAAGTATTCAAGTTGAAGTGGGTATATGAAGAGTTTATGGGATATGAATTGCTTATCCCGCGTTGCTTTATGAATGAAAGTAATGAGAGTATTTAAGTGGATCCATCTAAGGAGGAGTCATAAAGTGGTTCACTCATTGGGCCAACCAAGTGGATCATTGGGCCATCCATGCAACTAGTGGCCAATTGTGCCAATTTTAGACTAGCTCAAAATTTACACACGACTCGCAAAGCGCGTGAAGGGCAGACTGGGCGGTTTAGGGCACACTTTTCACTTCGTACGTACACATCGGTCGCTGGAAGATGTGGAGCCTTAAACCAATTCCAGGTGAATGAGAAATTAATGTTCAAAGTATGCAAGTTGAACTTGGTATATGAAGATTTTATGGGATATGAATTGGTTATCCCACATTTCTGTATGAATAAAAGTAATGAGAGTAATTAAGTGGATCCATCTGAGGAGGAGTCATCGAGTGGTTCCCTCCTGGCGCCAACTAAGTGGACCATTGGGTCATCCATGCAACTAGTGGCCCAATTGTGATAATTTTCGACTAGCTCTAAATTGACACATGACCCACGAAGAGCGCGAACCTGCACTTTGCACTTCGCATCGGTCGCTGGGAGGTGTGGAGCCTTAAACTTTTGACAAAGTTCAGCTTGATGGTGGTCCAGTTAGTGGCATTGTTCAGTGAGGCCAGCTCGGTTGATGGTTGGGCTCGTATGGGTTGGCGGTTCAGTTTCGACTAAGGGCGGTTTAGCAAGGATCGTGTGGGCTGGTGGTAAATGGGCCTAGGCCTGTCTGGATTAGTCTAGCGGGTTTGGCAGCAATTAGGTTTCGGCCTTTGTGGATTGTGGACTGGTGCGGACAAGGTCCATGTCGGTTGCCATGGGTCGCGTCTGGTTGGTTAAGACCAAGCCGGGTGGACTGATCTAATAAATCTGGAACCAAGAAATCTCCACCCTCCATCAAGAATCTAATCCGACGATGCTTGAACCACCAGGTGCCAATAATGCCTATACCCAAGAGGCACCCCAACTCTTCATAAACTATATATACCCCGCACCAGCTTGACATTCTCACTCAATCACTACACAATTCAGTCTCTTCTCATCTGAAGCACAAGATTCACATATCTAACTGAGTTAACGTACTCGGTTAGATATTTAACTATATTATGGATTTAAGTCACATAATTCAATGGAATTCTCACGGCATCTGTTGGAAGACAGAATCATCTTGTTGCATTTTCAAAGTCTGAAAGTGTCAAACATAGTTATGTTCACCGAAGACCTTTATTTGAAGTACTTCTATCATGGACTGTAAAGTCATTTCATCTTGAGAGAAGATTGCCACATAACCGTTAGCACCAGTGCGGGGTAATATCTTCTTACGGATATTGTGTCCAACACAAGACTCGACTTAATTATTTGCCCGGTTTGATTTAATTTATGCATTCTAGTTTATCCTTATTTTCTGCCCGTTAAAATTTATTCTGGTTAATTTATTATATTTTTCGTTTTCGTTAAATTCAAGAAATCCATTATTTATTGTTATAATTTTCTAACAATCACAAGAAGATATTGACATTTTCTTGAATGTTTGACTAATGTGAGCCAATAATTATGGACACCGAAAGGACATTATTGTCACAAGATTAACGAGCAAAATGTCGTTTTCTAAAGAAAGACAACTGGAAGAGCGTTGAAAATTAACTGAAGAATAATAAAGAGAAGTGCAACATTAATCATGCAAGTGATTTATGGGACATACTTTTAATTGAAGGTATATGTTTAATTATGGTTTTTTTTATTTTCTATACCTAACATAAAGGAAAATTATAAAATATGAATTCGAAGATTCATAAAAAGATTTTATAAATACCTTAAAATGTGGGGGTATACAAAAATTGGGGGTATCCGGCCAAAGTAAAAATACTAGAACCAAGACAAGGAAATGATACGTTCATTGAGATCATATTTCCTTTGAAATAAAAGTAAATACGTAAGTTCTCGTAGTAGAGCTATGGAATTGCAAATGGTTCATCTTGTGTAGAAGAACAAAGACGCAATTAGAGGACAAAGTTGTTAACTTATTTGGTTCTAATTTTTTCTGTTAGAAAATAAAATAAAATAAAACTACTAAAATGCGATTAATAGTAAATAGAATTCATTGCCAATACAATACTTGAGAGTTGTTAGATCTCTCTCCAGAATATGAACCGTTGGGTTACAAATAGAATCAATGAATCTATTTGAAAGATAAACTCTAGAAATGTAGACTTTCAAGAGTTATATTCTGAAGAGTCAGAATTTCAAAAAGATAAACTCCGAGGAGAGACAATCTTGAGAAATAAACTCTTATGAGACTAAACCTTAAAGAGAAAGACTCTTTAAAGGTTATAGAAAATGATTCTTGAAAGAAGAATCTCGAGAGATAGAATCTCGAAAGAAAGATTCTTGAAATCAGACTCTCAAAAATGTAGATTCTTGAATGGCAGAGTCCCAAAAGATAATTCTAAAGAGATAGACCCTCGAATCTAGAAAGTAGATTCCTAAGAGGTAGAATCTGGAAAGGTAGGCTATTGAGAGGTAGACTCTGTAAAGTAGACTGTTGAGAAGTAGACTCTAGAGAGGTAGACTCGGAATGTCTGGCCACTTAGAGATGTTGACCACTCAGAAGTCTGACCATTCAGAGATGATGACCACTCGAAAAGACTGACCGCTTAGAAAATTTGATCATTTGAAGAGACTAATCATTTTAAAGAATCTAAAAGTCGGAGAGTAATTGTAATTAATCACTTGAAAGGTATAGTCAAAGTACTTGGGGTACTAAAAGATATACTCGTGATTACAGATTACTATATATGAGATATCCAATAGTATGATTGGTTATCCGACACAAGTAAACTCTGAATCCACAAGTGAAAATGTGTTCACAATAGGTGGAGGAGAAGTGTCTTTGAAATCTTCCAAGAAAACGGGACAAATTGATTTAGTAAGGAGTCTAAGTTAATAGCTTTAGACAAGGCTGAATGGTCAAATTAATTTTGGAAGATATTCCTTGTTGGAATACGCTTATTGTGATGAAATTGAGAAATATGAAAAGGCATAAAGTAGGGTAAGTCTAGACATAATGGTCATAGAAACTATACCATAAGACAACTGATCTCAAATAGGACTATCATAATCGATTATGTGTAGTCAAAAGCGGATCCGTATACCAAATGGTATGAATAAGAGATAAAATTGTTTGGTAAGGGGAATGTGGTTAAAACTCACACAACAAAAGAAATCTATAGCGGTAACTCAACCATGATGAGTGGAGATCCCACAAACTTGGTTCAATGAGACAACTAAGTTATGGATATTCTAGTAGTGCACTTAGAACTCGTTATAACCTATTCTCAGAAGCCATTTAAGTGCTAAAACCCTACTAACGTGTGGTGAGGGTAAGCTTAAAGCTTTTAATGATTCCTATACTTTAAAAAGTGGAGTATGGCATGATTCTCTTTATAGGAGATCACATATATAAGTGAGAAGTAATAAGGTCGCTTCAAATTGAACACTTATGAAATAAAGCACGATCCAAGGCCGAAATGGACAAAATGTGAGAACAAAAACACGTTAGAGCTATTACTGTATAAGTACTAAGTACTATTGTCTTGGTATACACTATACAGTCACCAGTTCAAAGCATCGCGCTACTGAATGGCTAGTATATCCGATAGTATTTTACTAAGGAAGGTTCAAGGCCACAAGATACCTATCCTAATGCAATAATGGTTCGCCAAAACTTCCAGACGAGTCTGCATTCATCCATGCATTAATTTGTCATTCATGTGGGAGATTGTTTGAATTTTTGTTTTGGAAAAGTGGTGTTTGACCGACTTTTGACTAAGAATTCCATAAGGTCCAATTTTGTGTAAATGGAAATTAATTACATATTTGTAATCTACGTTTGGAGTTGATTAATTTGATAATATACATTCTTAAAACCAATTCCAGGTGAATAAGAAATTAATGTTCAAAGTATGCAAGTTGAACTTGGTATAGGAAGAGTTTATGGGATATGAATTGGTTATCCCACATTTCTGTATGAATAAAAGTAATGAGAGTAATTAAGTGGATCCATCTAAGGAGGAGTCATCGAGTGGTTCCCTCCTAGGGCCAACTAAGTGGACCATTGGGTCATCCATGCAACTAATGGCCCAATTGTGCTAATTTTCGACTAGCTCTAAATTGACACACGACCCGCGAAGTATGCGAAGGGCGGAATGGTCGGTTTAGGGCACACTTTGCACTTCGCATCGGGCGCTGGGAGCTGTGGAGCCTTAAACTTTTGACAAAGTTCGGATTGATGGTGGTCCAGTTTGTGGCATGGTTCAGTGAGGCTAGCTCGGTTGATGGTTGGGCTCGTATAGGTTGGCGGTTCGGTTCCGGCTATGGGTGGAAAAACGAAAGGGAAAGAAATGTAGGGGGCAGTGAACTCTCTCAATAATACACTAATCATGTATGCTGTGCAGGTTTTCATTTCATCTCAAGAGCAATAAGGATGGTGTTTAACGTAATTCGTCACTTGTGATTTGTAAATTGTGACTAAGGTAGTCGGTTTATCGAGCACCAGTACTTCATTCCATATCAGTCCATTTGAGTCAATTCCAATTTTTTTCCCCATTTTGACTCCATAGTTGAACTTTATTATTACAACTAGCAAGCGTGGGCTAGTGTTAAATGGGCCTAGGCCCGTCTGGAGTAGTCTAGCGGGTTTTGTATTAGTTGGACTTCTGCCTTGGTGGATTGTGGACCGGTGTGGACAAGGTCCATGTTGATTGCCATGGGCCGCGTCTGGTTGGTTAAGATCAAACTGGGTGGACTGATCCAATGCCTATTCCCAAGAGGCACTCAAACTCTTCATAAACTATATATACCCCCCACCAGTTTGACATTCTTACTCAATCACTACACAATTCATTCACTTCTCATCTGAAGCACAAGATTCACATATCTTACTGAGTTAACGTACTCGGTTAGATATTTAACTGAATTATGGATTTAAGTTACAGAATTCGATGGAATTCTCACGGCATCTGTTAGAAGACAGAATAATCTTGTTACATAAGTCTTCATCAAAGTCTGGAAGTGTCAAACACAGTTATGTTCGCCGAAGTCATTGATTTGAAGTGCTCCTATCATGGATGTAAAGTCGTTTCATACTGAGAGAAGATTGCCACATAACCGTTAGCGCCAGTGCGGTGCAATATCTTCTTACAGAGATTGTTTCCAACACAAGACTCAACTTAATTATTTGCCCGGTTTGATTTAATTTATGCATTCTAGTTTTATCCTTATTTCCTGCCCGTTAAAATTTATTCTGGTTCATTTATTATATTTGTCATTATTGTTAAATTCAAAAATGTCATTATTTATTGTTATAATTTCCTTACAGAAATTGATTATTAACAAAAACATAAACAAACAACTTAAAAATCACCATGAAACTACCTTTAAAAAAATTGTGAATATTCATTAGTTGTTCATCCATCACCAAAAAAAAATGTATGGTAAACAATTGAATTAATGATATTCTACTATGGTTCATGAATTTACTAATTGACATATTTTTGAATCGTTTTTTTGTGGTGGATAAACAACTGATGACTATTCACATTTTTTTCAAGGTAGTTTTATGGTGATTTTGGGCTGTTTGTTTTCAGTTTTGTTAAAAATCAATTTCAACAAAGTCATTTAAGAAACATATAACAAACATATAAAAAAAATCAAAAATAGTTTTATTATACATACTCCCTCCGTTTCAAGTAAGTTGCAACAATAGTTTTGAAGTAGGAAATTAAGGATATTAATACTCCCTCCGTCCCATTTCAAATTGCAAAACTTGCCAAAAAGGGTGTCCCAACTAAAATTGCAAAATTCAAAAATGGCAAGCTTTAACCCACTTGCACACTCACATCCATTAACCCACTAACTATTTTCTACCCCACTTTCTCTCTCCCACTCAACTATCAACACTCACAACACATCACTTTTTTCACTTTTTCCCTTAATCCCCGTGCCAACCTAGTATTTGCAATTTGAAATGTGACGGAGGGAGTATTATATCAAAAATCAAAGGTAGTGAGGAAGAGAGAGAATTAGTGGGGAAGGAAAAAAGAATGAATGGAGAATAATGAGTGGTTGGAAGGAAGAGAGAGAATGAGTGGAGAATTATAAAAATAATAAAAAGCTTTTATTTGTTGCAACTTAAGTGAAATGCCTTAAATGGCAAAATGTTGCAAATTACTTAGAATAAAGGGAGTATATTATATTATATATATATATATATATACTCCCTCCGTCCCGCTCGAATTAGGATTTTTGGTCATGTGATTTATACTTTGACCAACAATTTGAAGAAAAATAATTATTTTAATGAAAATTTGAAAATAGTTATTTAGTTTATTATTAGTCGTGATAGAATAACAATCTTAAAATTTTTATTAGCATCATTATTTTCCTTCACATTATTGGTCAAAGTAATATTTGCTTGACCAAAAATCATAATTCGAGAGGGACAGATGGAGTATATATATATATATATATATATATAGGGTCGCTCTCATGTGAGAACAATTTTAAATGAGAACCGTGAGAACCAATCATAACCGTTGATTAAATATAAAATCAATGGTCCAGATTATAGATACATTAGATACACTTAGATACAGTAGCTAATTTTCAAAAATACAATTGGATACACTAGTTTTTAACCTACTGTATCCAAGTGCAGCACTTAGATACAGTACTTGTTTAGCCATTGTATCCAAGTGCAATATCAAAATTTATGTATTGTATCCAAGTGTATCCGATGCATCTATAATTTGGACCCTTGATTTTGATTATAATCTAATGGTTATGCTTGGTTCTCACGCAATTGTGGTTCTCATTTGAGCACATACATATATATATATATATATATATATATATATATATATACACACATGATGAATAACATAAACTTAGGTTTACTAAATCAATCCCTTTACTATTTTACTGTGACGACTATTTTACTCATATTAAATGTTATTTGAGTTGTACCCAACATTATTTGACGCTAATAACTAATGAAATTTGGCGGAGGGACAAACTGCATTTAATTTGAGTGGTAAAGGGATGTATTTTTTTAAAATTTGGGTACAGGGACTAATCCCAGAAAACAAGCATAGTAGAGGTACTATTTGGGTAGTTTGTCCTATATTTTTTAGGGATTTATCATTAACAATTTCTAAAATTTCACTAGGATTGTAAAATTAATTTTAATGTTTTGTTAAAATTCACTTATTTTGATTGAAAAAATTGAAAGTAATTAAGATAAATGAAACGGTGGTATATCTTTACTTTTCATGTATAAACACACTGATTGTATTTCCTAATGAGTAAGTTTTGGGGAAACTAGTTTTTTCATAAGTTATAAAAAAATTACTTTTTTATAGTATTAGTATTACCCTTAAACCTTGAATCCTAGACATTAAATAGTAAACCCTACAAAAATCAGAATTTTTATAACTTAAAAACTAATTTCCCCAAAATTATTTGTTTCCTAATTAGTAATGCGGACATAGTTACATCAGTTAAAAAATTGTACTGACCATGCCCTAAATCACTGAAAACAGAACTTCGTGGTGTACTTTTTGTCTGCCAACTCCAAATTATCAACATATAATAGTCAAACCTTTTATCAACCTGGGTAATTTGCAGATTTGTAACGTGGGTTTGTTGAAAGTTTGTTATACCCAACCTAAAAGTTTAATTTTGCAAATTAGTTACCTAAATTTGTAAATTTTTTGCAATGTGGTGAATAAACTAACTTTTCGTTAATTTTTTGACAGACCTAAACAGATGTGCAACGTATATGACTTCTTAAAAGGGCAGTCCTGTCAATTTTCGGACCTAAACACATTTTCATTGTGGTGATTAAGTTGCACACCTCTAAAAATTGATAAGATTGCCCTCTTAAAAAGTCATGTGCGTTGCACATGTGTTTTGTTCTATCAAAAAATTAACGAAAAGTTAGTTTATTCACCATATTGCAAAAAAATTACAAACTTAGGTAACCAATTTGCAAAATTAAACTTTTAGGTTGGGGATTGCAAACTTTCGACAAACTCAGGTTACCTCATGTAAATAATATAATCAAACATTACTGCCATAATTTATGGAAGCTGGAGGGCCCAACTACCTATCACGGACAAAAACAGACAGCATCACCGACCCGACAAAGATTGCATAAAAAAAATTCCACTAGTATCAAAATCTACAAAAAGGCTTGTTAATATGGACCTCAATTCATTAAAATGGAGTTTATATGAAATCACACTTTTACATTATATGTCTATATCTCAAGCAATTACATTCAGTTTTTATGTCTGTACTAAAAGGTTAAGATAAAAATTTACGATGAGCCGGTCTTACGTATGAGACGGATTTCGTGTATAGAGTAAATAGTTTGCGCTCTTGTAATAATTTAAAATATTTATTAGTAAAATTTAAATTTAAACTTTTTATAAGATTGATGGTGAGTCTAGAGGGTCGGAAAATTTTAAATTCTCAATCTGTAATAGAACAGGTAATTAGTAGCTACAACAATATCATTGTATCGAGTATCGTCTAATCGTTTTTAATTTAATTTTCCAGTTGGGGAGGGATTCAAAATCTTGTACCTCTCCTATGGAGAAGCATCTAATGCTACACAGATACTACTAAAGCGATTTTTCTTTAATTTTTGATTGTATTGCCAATTCTTTTTTAAGAAGGGAATGGCTATTACCACTACAAATAATGCTTTTCCACTACATCATTAATAAAATTATCATATTGTGACATAATTACCCTCTATTTGTTAGCATAATTAAACAATGCACTAATCAATTTAGTTTTCCTTCTTTCCTTGTTTTATTGTACCCATATTATACTTACAACAATTCCAATAAACACAGTATAACAAATTGAATTGGTAAATTATCATTTTTTCTTCTTTCATTTTGAAACAATCTTTAGACATTTATGCTCTTGTAATACAGTGGTAAAAAAAATGCTTCTAAAAAACAAATATGTTTGTTTTTTAAAAGAAAACAATTTTTTTGTACAATTATGTTTAAAGAAACAAAACTATTTCTCTAAAACCAGTTGACAAAAAAAATAACTACTCATTTATTTTTATGGGAAAATTATGTTTAAGAAAATTGGCTTAGAGTAAGAACACCTTATAGTGTTGTAAATTTTTGTTTAGTATTTTAATTCTACTATAATAACTAATAAGTTCTATCTTCGTCACAAAATGAATTTTATTTTCATTCCTGATTAAAAATAAAAATGAACTTTCACTTCGGGATAGTGAAATACATAAGAGTAGGTTCACTTTCACTTTTTCTTTTTTTTTTCTTGAAATAATATTCCTAATATTCATCTATATATTTATATAACCAAAAATCATGATCTATTCTTTATTTTAACTTTTTTTTTGTTTTAAAATTAAAAGTTAAATAAAATATTATACAAATTTATTTATTTTTTCTATGTACTATCAGATAAAAGGGAAACCTACAAAAATTCAAACTTTATGTGGAATAAATAAAATAATCAATTTTTATTTTTACTAGTAATTCAATTTACCGCTATATTATATGGGCACAGTGAGTGTGTTTTGGAGGAAACTACCCAAAATTTACTCATGGGGATAAATGATTAAAGAGTGTTTCGAAATGAAAGAATAATAATTAAAAAAAAAAAAGTCTACCTATCCAGTTTGTTATATTGAGTTGAAAAGGAATTGATATTGGGTATATATCAATCAAGAGAAAATTTTGGGAGAAATTAGTTTTTCCGTAAGTTATAAAAATTCCTGTTTTTATAGGGTTTAAGGTTTATGGTTTAGGATTTAGGGTTTTAGGTTTGGGGTTTAAGGGTTAAAAACAAGATTTTTTATAACTTACGGGGAACTAGTTTCCTCCAAAACACACTCATCAATCAATGAGGAACAAAAGCAGAATTTGGAAAGCATCATCTGAGTGTCTAATTATTTGCCAAGAATTAAAGGGTAACTTTGTCATAACATAGTAACTTCATTGATGATGTAGTGGAAGAGTATTATTTGTAGTGGCATTAACTATTCCCTTTTTTAAGAATCGTAAAACAAATACACCCAAAATTAAGGGGCAACTTCAAAGTATTCTATGAAAAACTTGACATTTAGGAATGTTGGATATAGAGGATAAAAAAAAAAAAAAAAAAAAAAAAAACTCCATTAAAATGAGGATAGGCTAATGGAGAGGAGCTCGTTGAGGAACGCCTTTCCTCTTGTTCAAAACCTTCTTCTTTGCCTTTAGCATTGAACACACATTCACCCTATTTGCTTGAATTTCTTCCTCTAAACTCTCCGCAGATGTAATTGTCGATTCACTTTCGTTTGAATTTCTCTCAAAATTAATGTTTTCCTTCGACGAAAAATGCCCATAATTGGAAATTGGATATGAGATCACTCCGACTAGGGATACCTGAAATGTTTTTCATAATTATTGTCAAACGTATAAAATCAACCTTTAGAATGCAGTTAACATTAGCATACATTGAAATTTTCAGAACATTTCTAAGTTTTTGATAAGTTGATATCTCTTATACCACTTTCTGTAACACATTCTCTACTCCTCATGATCTAACTCTTCACAGTTGTTAAGGCTAATATCATGATGGAGTTATCCAATCATATGAGCCGTTGGATCATGAAATTTTCTGACATTTCTAAGTTTCTTGATAAGTTGAGATTATTATTTTGGACCAAATGTTGTAGTAGTTTTATTTGACTTAATTTGTTTTAACTGGAGACTAAAATAATTAAAAGTAAAAAATTATTTAAATTCAGTGTAGGTCACCGCTCACCCAGTATAGTATAATGTAATAGTAAAAACTATCTTATTTGCCAATGGAATTTAATGATTCTCATGGGAACATGAAAAAATTATATACCTTGCATGCAATAGAGCAAAAGCGATTAGGGAAATCTTGAATATGCCTCCCACAAGCTTCACAAGCTGTACTAGTCTTTGATTTGCACACTTTTGCATCTCTAGATTGAGGTCTGGGATTCAAATGTACAGCTTTTTCGCCATTAATTTTGTAAGTCTGTAAATCAAATATGTATGTTAATAAATTAAATCAACTCCAAATATAATCTAAATGAAATAGAAATAATTTGATTGATAAATAAATAAAAGGATCGAGAAAAACATACAACATTATTATTAGTAGAGGGCCCAGACCATGGACAAAAACCTACAAATTATTTGGACAACAGGAGCTTTCTCATAATTCCTTAACTTTTGACAGCTCATGTCATGAAATAGATACTGTATATTGCACTATACAAAGCTTTTTACATAAATAATATTTATTTTAAAACACTTTTTTAATAAACATTTATTAAGGGATGGAAGTAATAATATGTCGGATCCAATGAATCATTTACAAGGCCTAATAAATATGCCAAAAAAAAAAAAAAAAAAACGCTTTTTTCCTATGCTAACAAAAACGTGTTTTCGACACGCCAGTGTTAGTGTAATAAAGTGTCAGTGGCAATGTAAAAAAAAAAAATCAGTGTCAAAAAAATGTCAGTGTTAGTGTACAAAAGTGTCAGTGCCAGTGCATGTATAATTAAGTGCCAGTGTTAGTGTAAAAAAGTGTCAGTGTAAAGAGTGCCAGTGCGAAAAAATGGTTTTTCCTTAAGCTTAGAAAAAACGCGGTTTTCATAAGACCAACTCAATAAATAGTTAGGGCATTATCCAAAATAAAAACTAAAAAAATAAGATGTAACCCTTATCACAGCCAACCTCTACTGTATAGCGACATTACCAGCATTGGTGGTGGCTCCAAATCTGAAAAGATTGTACTATCAATGCAGATAATCAATTAAAGTGATTATATTATCTTGTGTTAGATATAAACTCATCATAACGAATAGTAGCATTTTGTGACTGATATCACATCATTCAATAATTATAATCATAAATAACGTTAGCAATCTATTATTAACAATTTGATTAATTAACCTGAAATTATGGTTCAAATTTATTTCATATTAGTATATTGAAAAACACGACATTTATTCTGGGACTGATAAGATATTTAAAAGGGAATCGAGTGGAGACTAACTTGAATCAATGAGCAGTCCAGGTATTTCTGAACATCGAGGAGGCGAACTACGTCGTGATATACATATTTGCAGATTTGAAGGCGACGATGAAATCGAAAGCAATGATTGTGAGAAGAAGAAGAAGAAGAAGGAGAAAGGATAATACAATGCTTACAAAAGCATATATTACAGTCAATGCAAAAGACATTCTTTTCATTCTTCCTCAACTCTTTATGATCAACACATGACTCAAAAAACTTGCTCCTTAATAAATTCCCCACCCATTTTGCTTCTGAATCTTCTCTTCTTTTCCTCTTCAGTCTAATTGTGCATCCAATCTAATAAATCAAATAATTTAAATTGCAAATAATATCAACAAATACAAAGTAAATAATGAATGTGTGCAAAATATGATAAAGAAAATAAGAAGTTTAATTTTGTTTTCTACTTACCATAATTATTTGGAATGGTTGGCTGAGTGTGTTTTTGAGGAGGAGGGAAAGGGTGCTTCTTTTTTTTTTGGGGTTTGTGAAAAGGGTTGTAATGGGGAGGAGGAGCCAGCTTTTATGGAGGTGGGAATGGGTGAAATTGGAAAAGAAATGGAAAAGGAGAAAGGGGTAGAAATAAGTTTTAAAATGGTCAGACAATAATGTGCTTATTTAAACTTTTTCAACATTTGATTTAAAAAAAAAAAAACTTTTTCAACATTTAGTCTATAAGGAAAAGAGTTTCCTTTAAGATTATTTATTGAAAGAGAAAATTTTGAGGGAAACTAGTTTCTCCATAAGTTATAAAAAGTCCTATTTTTATAGGGGTTAAAGTTTAGGGTTTAGGGTTTAAGGTTTAGGGTTTAGGCCTTTTAGGGTTTAAGAAGGGTTTAAAAACATGACTTTTTATAATTTATGGAGGAACTAGTTTCCCCCAAAACCAACTCTTATTGAAATTATTCAGTACCATACTTCCTTTGAGATCATGTCCGGCTCGAACTAGACTAAACTGAAAGAGTTAAGACAAAATAAATAAATTAAATAAATCAACTCTAATTGTAAAATTAATTGAATAAAACTATCTGCCATATTAAGTCATCGAGTTGATCTAATGTGACATTATATTCATGCGTTGCCATGTTCAAAATTTTATACGGTAAAAAATTAATTGAATGGGTAAATATAAAGTCACAAAAAAGTGCACAAAATGTGTCTTACAAAATGATGTGTCAAAATTTTACTAGTGTTTTTAATTAGAATGTGTCGGGTCCACAATCGTTGCAACCAATAAAATATCACCACCTCACTTTGTATCCATGATTTTGTAAACTTCTTTTGTGCCCTAGCATTGCCCATCAGCCAGATACTCCCCCGTCCCAAAATGATTTCACGTTTGACTATTCAAACTTTTCAAGGATTTAAACACTTGCTTCACTAGTCATGTTGTATTTATGCAGATTTTACGCCTAAATTATAGAAATAGAAATAATTTTTTGAGACAATGAAAAATAGCAAATAAAAATATCATTCGGGACAGAGGGTATCTCTTTTAAGGATTCCAGTCTAGAAATTGATCCCGGAAATGATACCGTAGATCTCCTCTAAAGATTTCAACATAGAAAAAAAAAAAAGTTGTGAACGAAACTCAAGAACGCGTCTAACTGTAAGTCATCAGCCAACAACAACAACCGCAACCGCACAACAAAACTAGCTTATAATCACTGGCTGCTTTTGTTTTGTTATCAATGCCCATAACATGCAACATTCATCCAAGCCATTACGATATGAACCAAAAGGAAGTAATATAGCACAATTTTTAGAAGGCTTAATGCTTGAATTGGAGCCTGTAGTTGAACAATGGCATTAACGGTCTTTCTACAAGGGCACCTGTAATTCTTTGACTAAACTTACCAATTACTATTAACATTCAAGATTCCAAAAATAGGCACAAGTATGTGTGTGCATGAGAGAGAAAGAGGCATGTTGTTAAAAAATTACTAACAATGTCGCAAAATCTGCTCATCATATTACACTTTCACTTCAGGCCTAAAGACCTCAGTAGCTCAGGCAGGCTATTTACCTTCTCTATAACAAAATCGGGAGTAATAACAAAAAGTCGGGCTTTTCTATCTGTTTGGTCTATATATTTCACAGAGGTTGTGTAACCTGTAAATATAATTTGATAGTCTTTGAGCATCAAAAAACACTAGTCAGAGTGCAGTTTTCTCCTCCTCTGGCACCTATTTACGTACCAAGCAGCATGCTTCCTAAGGCCCATACCAATCATCACCTTAAGGCTCGTAAGCATCACGAATGTTATGATTGAAAGAAGAACGATCCAAAACAGCCTCCACGGAATGGGACTAACGGGAAGATGGGCAGCAAAAACTGGACTCAATACTCTAATAACCTGACAATACAACAAATATATTATTCTAAGCTTCACTTCAAAACGAACAAAAAAAAAATGTATGAAATTTGTTTCATATAATTTGTAATTTTAATGATTGACCATTTACGGACCACTGACATATACAAACAGAATATTGCACTCGATAGTGATTTCATCTGTATTTTAAAGGGTGATTTTAACTAGGGGTGTAAATGGTTCGGTTCGGTTCGGTCTCGGCCATTTTAGAGACCGAACCACTAGTCATCGGTCTGGAATAATTTCAGACCGAACCGAACCACAAAAAAGTTCAAACAGACCGCGGTTCAGTGATGTGGTTCAAACTGCGGTTTAGACCGTAGTTCAAACCATGGTCTAGAATGTGGTTTAGATCGTGGTTCAAACCACCATTCATACCCTGTTCATTCACGATTCAAATCATTCAGAGAAAATTCGGAGGAGGAAGAATATTTAACGTATAAAGAAGCCGAAAGAAATGAACACACTACAAATATTTGTTAGCTATGTGCCTAAACGAATATAACATACCATGAAATTAAATGAATATTGAATGAGATGCAAAACAAGAGTTAGGAATGGTCTAATGCAATGTAGATTTTTTTAATATTTCAAAGGTGAATGTTAATTAACATAAAAATATATGACTAATATATGGCGGTTTGATCTCGCGGTAAGGTTTGGTTTGGTTTGGTTTGGTCTGGTCTACTTTACTCATGCTTGAAAACCGAACCAGACCGTATTGTTTGGTTTGGTTGGGTTCAGTCCCAAACCGCGGTCTGGACCGAACCGCTTACACCCCAAATATTTTTAACCCTCAGTACACTTTTTCTTAAAAGGCTGTTGTAGATAAAATAACAAGGCTATTTCGGAAGCTAATATTTGAAAATATGGAGGAAGTTAAATTTCACTTACCACACAAGCCGGTGCAAGAGGCACAAATGTGAGATTTTTCTTGGCGTTCTCTGACTGAATGTTTAGAGACTGTTTACATTGGAAAAAAATTAAATTAGGAAAAATGGTTAATAAAGCAGAGTAAACGAATTATCAATAAGAATCAATTCTGAGCATGGACAAAAGAACATGGACAACACAGCCTGAACTCACAACAACAACAACAACAAAGCCTTAGTCCCAAAATAATTTGGGGTCGGCTAACATGAATCCTCATATGTCATCGTGATAGAAGGAAGAGAGAGAGAGAGAGAGAGAGAGAAGAGAGAGAGCGAGAGCGAGAGAGAGAAAGAGACGAAAAAGATGGATAAATAAAATAAATAAATAAATAATAATAATAAAAAGTACGATCAATATATTATGCATCAAACCTAACATGAAGAAAAGTACTTTATGCAATACAGTAGTTAGATTAGATGCATCTCCAAGATCTCTTGTATGGCAAATAGAGCTGAGAATAATAAATGTGCTACAAGTTCAAAATACTTAAGACTTTGCACTCTTAGAAATGGTTAGACTTCTTTGGCTGGTACCAGTTGGGATGTTAAACGACTTTATTTTTGGAGAAATCGTCATGTTTTTCTTTGAGAATGTCTTTGGAGATGGGCCTAGCATACATATTTTCTCTCTGTTTCTTGGCAGAGAGTTCTCGTCTTTATGAAAACTGCACGTTACTTGATGAAACCGAACAAAAGTGTATACTCCCTCCGGCCTCCGCCCCATAACAATGTGTGCACATTTCCTTTTTGGGTGTCCCATTGATAAGTCACACTTTCCTAAAATGAAAACTTAATATATTGTTTTATTCAAAGGGACCACTTGCCATACAACTATCCACTACAATTCTCTACCCCACTTTTTCTTTCCTACCTCACTTTCGATACTCACAACAACTACCCACTACCACTCTCTTCTTAATTCTCGTGCAATTGTGCACATTGTAATGGGTGGGAGGAGGGAGTATGTATTATGCTGTATTTTAAAAAACATTATAGCCTTGATGTACAAACATATAAGAGAAAAGGTCAGCTACCTAAGGAAACATGAACAGCAACAAAAAGAAAGTCGAAATATTACACGAGAATAAACAAAGGTCAAAGAGAAAACCTGAGCAAGCTAAAGGAAACATGGATCAAAAATTTCAAAAAAAAAATTAATAATAATAAAATAAAAATCAGCGAAACATACCTGCTTGCAAAGATCTTCAAGAAACTCGAAAATACAATGGGCTTTATGTCGTTGAATTTTGCAATGAATGAATGTTTGATTATATCAATCATCATTTCACATAAATAAACCACAAGAGCATTCTGCATTGTCCAAAAGAGAAGATATGAACAAAATTAAAGAGGTTAAGAGTGCAGGACTCAGGATTTTTTGCCACCATGAGACTATTATAAGAAATTGTCTAAATAGGAACTAATACAAAAGTATCATAAATGAAAGTAAGTCTTAAAGTAGAAATTTGATTACAAACAAAAAAAAAACAAAACAATTAAGTTTGATGTTTAATATACTCCATTCTTCCCATAAAATAATACAAGTACTTTTACATATATGCTTCCGACATATATATATATATATATATATATATATATATATATATCCTATAATTTGCAATATTATGGCAACTCCTGTTTTGTATTAGGCCAGTCATGTATTGGGAACAAAAGAAAAAAAAAGAAATTATTTCAAATATAATGGAAGCATATGGCTAAAATCTATAGCAAACCATTTCATCAAAAGAAGAAAGGTAAGAGATTTGGGACAGAGGTCGCATGAAGTATCAAATACACCAAATTTAACATAAAAATATTTCTGCAAAAGCATTAAAATCTACTTGAGACATGGACTTAAAGTAGTGTAACATGGTTTCATCCTAAAGCATACCGTCAATACACTTTGAAGTCATAATCTCTATGCTCTAAACAACAAGCAACTAATGATGACCATACTGGAACTGGGGACAATAAAATAAGAGATGACCAATCATTTTACACTCTTATATTCTTATTCAACATCTATACGTTAACATGTTTTTTTTAAATGTAATTTACCAACTTTGTCAGATCCCAGTATGACCTCAGGCTCATGGCAATATGAGCTGACCCCAGCCATGGAGATAAACATCTTAGGCAGACCTGAACTTAGTCCCAGTGGACCAAGTGAAGCAAGCAACCTTCACTTGGGCACAAAAATACCATGCATTTGCTTACGGTTGCATGTCATGACTAGTGTGACCTATATTAAGCATGAAAGGTGTCATATTTTTTTTCCTGTAGCCTGATTTCATTTTTTCAACTTTCTATGTCAGATTCACAAAAAAAAACTACTATCTCAATTCAAAAAGATGATGACAAGACTGATAATGGTTCTTCAACCATAAGGAATTCATCTGTAACTTGTTTTTCCCACTAGGAGTTGACACGCATGTTACCCAACAAAATGTGCAAACGAGTGGCTTGCTCAGAGATCAAGCTAACTTACGAATAAGAAATTTTCGAACCAAGGCCCTTCAGCTTCCAAAATATTCTGAGCTAAGACGAATAAGATAAACGCAGAAATATGGAACCTCTCAATTGAATCTGTCCACGAGAAAGAAAATTATGCCATGAGAACAATTTTAAGGAAATATACAAACAAAACATTCAAGCGCATTGCAACATAAATCCTACCAATACTGCAGCGTGGATAAAGTTACCATGAATTTTCCTTTTAGACATACTAGAATAGAATATCAAGCCTGACTATTTGAAAAAATTCTACCAGTAATGCAGAAAGGCTTGAAATCAATACAAAAGCAGAATCCTAACATTCTACCTTTTATGAATCACCCATATGAGCTAGACAACTATTTGTGCTGAAAGTTTCAGTAACTGAAGGATGAACATTGCACGATCCTAACATCGAATCACATTGCAGTAAGCTAGTTATATTTGACTCTTATGTATGTGTATATGTATACAGGTAGTGCAGAGAAATGGTGGTTTTGAAATTAATAACACCAAACATTTCCCAGAAAGAAATAGGTCTATCAACAAAATTAGTTTTCCTGATAATTTTTGTCCTTCCCTAGAGGCCTAATGACAGCAAGGAAATTATTATATTGAAATAATTAACTCATTTCCAAGTCTAGCATCAATATCTTCTGTATAATTTAAGAAGACCCAGTAGGATGACAATACTCACCATAATAAACCAGACTATGTACGTTATCCTTACTGAAACGTTTGAAAACATTGCTTTTTATCTCGGCAAAATTGTTGGAGACCAACAAAGCGAATAAAGCATTATTGTGAGCAACTATACAGGTCGACAAAGTGATTCGCCTGAGCTAATAAGACAAACGAATGAACAAGTATACTTTGTTAAGGAATCAAGTTTTCCTCATTAAAAGAAAGTATAAAACCGAAAGGAGGACGTGGGAACAAATTTCACATGAGGTAAATAAACGATCACTGAAAAAAGGATATTTGATGAGGCCACTGCTAATGCTTCATCAGAGACGAATCTCCAAAGCCAGTATCTAAATTTCTCGGGTGAACTATTTGCAAAGCCTTCAGCAGAATTAAATAGCGTTTGCAACACATCTCCACCAAAGCTTTGGCATAGTTTATCAAATATCTGAAAGAAAAGGCAAAATAAGTCAGATATGGCACATTATGACAAATAAGTTGACTAGTAATAAACTGTACAGAGCAGTTAGGTGACTTGTCCCTACTGAGTTACATGAGCATACAAAATTATTTAAATAACAACTTGGTGAACAATGAGATATTTTCTGGTAAATTGATTAGAAAGAAATTGATTATTAACTTTTCCTTTTCTTGGAATAAGTTTATTAAAGAAACTGCAAACACATGAGGGACAAGAGAAATCAATTAGCACGAACACCTGAGTAGTGAGTCCTCAGATGGTATTCCCAGACTGATCTACAATGATTTTGCTGATTTTAACTAGGCAATTGTACTGAAAATAGTTTAGAGTAACTCTAACTCATATTGAGTCCCTGTTATTGTCAGCCACGCACGGTGAATTCTTTACCGAGAAAAAGTAAGATTTTTGATAAAACCAGTGAATACTTTCACGAGAAAAAGCTTTTTGATGGAAGAACTGGGGATTCAAATTTATAATAAAGAGTAGGGCAAAATAGAAGGAAAAGCAGTTGCCATTCATTGGTTATTAGCGGCAGTCGAACCGATAATCAATAAAAGTCCCATTAGAAACTGACTGACCTGACTCTTCCAGTGAAAGATGTCACAGTTATTTTTGAAAGGAAAAGTTCAAAAAAAAAAAAAGTCGCCCAACTCCTCAGTTTTTGTGGATTTGATCACCAAAATCATTTTTTTTATCCAACACATCCAACTCGTTTTGTTTTTGGATCCATAGTCACTACCACTAACTCCGTTACCTATTCTCCGTTAAATTACTCTTGTGCAGTGCATGTGACTAAAAAAATGAGCCGGAAAATGGGAAATTAGTTTTAAAAATATAGTAACCAAAGGTTCTCTTCGTTAAATTGTAAACTATAAGGTGGATCATATTCATTTGAAAGGGCTATTCATTAAAATCATAAATCTTCAAGGTTTAACTTAAAATAAAGCCGCTCCCTCTCTCTCACCTCCCTTCATCCCACACAAACCCAACCCACAAGTCAATATTCCGGGCAAGTTAGAATCCCCCAACCTTCCCCTCCAAATTCATTTTCTCCCCCTCTTTTCCCACCCTTTGAAGATTCGATTGGGGTACAAGAAGGCCGCCAACAAACCCTTTGGTGATTTCTAGGTCGGATATCAAGTTGTCGCTCGATGAGAATGCGTTTTTATGTTCTCCGGCGCTGATTAGCCGGGCAAAGCGGTGAATCCAACTGAATTCGCGGCGGAGTTGTCGAGGACACTTAAGCCCAGATTGATCTCATATCGACTGCCGAGGTAAAATTATGGTCAAATTTCAATTGAGTTGACCAAAAAAGTCAAACTGTGCACATTGAGCTGGGCGGAAGTAGTATTAGTTAGTGGGATACTGGGAAATGACTTACAAACTTCAGGCAATAATATTCATCAATAGCAATATACTCCCTCCATCCCACCTCACTTGAGACTTATATCCATTTTGGTCCGTCCCACTTCATTTGAGACTCCCCAAAATAGCCATCTTTTTATTATTTTATATTCAAACTACCCCACCACTCATTTGCTCTCTTCATTTTCCACCGCTCAATTTATTCAACCAACACTACTATTTACCCCACTCATTCTCTCTCTTCATTTTTTTACCACACATTTTCTTGCTTTATTCTTTTTTTTTCTTAGTTATTGTGCCCTCTCAAGTGAGGTGGGACGGAGGGAGTATGCATCATAATACAAAGCAGCATTTCCCTTGATCAATATCCATCAACTGGGAACTAAATGTCGACTTAGTAACAAATAGCCACAAGGAAACACAACCAACATATTAGGGGGGGGGAAGGAGAGAGAATTGGGGCTAGTATCAGAGTCAAATAGTTAATGTCTCACCTCCAACACATTGTAGACCACATATAATTTGATAGTCCCTTGACCACGAATCATATGATAAATTAGACTGATATCTGATCAAGAGAACATATTCATGAACAAAATGTTACTCACGGAAAAACCATGATTTATGCAGTAAGCTATATATAGGAGAAAAAACTAATAAGTGTCAAGGGATAGATTCCCTTACTAAACCTGTTTGTTGCAATAAAATCACTCCACAAGCCATCACTAGAAAACAACCGAAGTCAGACAACTCTGCAGCTGAAAACTTCCTAAACTGCCTGCCACAAGCATGGTGAGGTTATTTTTCAGCTTATAAATACTGTATAAAAAAAAAAAAGGTTCCTTATCAACACAACAACCCTTTCTATGCAGTTTAAGGTATATCTTGTAACTGAGTAAGCTTCTAAAAGATTCTTTTGTTTGAGGATCCTCCATATTAGTCTGGCTTTTTCAGTGTGCACATGTGACAACTGGAAATGAAGCACAGTAATGTATCACTTTGGTAGATCTGTATAGTAAACGCAGCCATATCATCTCACTATCAACACTTGCCACGAAAGTTTTAACATGTTAAATGCTGGAGGCAATCATCTACACACAAGACCCCACTAATAACTAAGCAAATACCCCCCTCGTCCAAAAAACCAGTCCTCATTGTCCCTTTTGGGTTGTCCCAACAAAAATGTTCTCTTTAACACACATTTTATCCTGCTCTTCAAATTACACCGTAAATTTTCATACATAAGTCTACCAATTATTTCTTAGCTAAATGTTACATTAATCAATTATGTTTTTCTTTCTCTTTTTCTAACATTTTTTTTTTATCTCTTTTCTTTCACTTTGGCTGATGGAAAACGAACAACGAATACTAGATTCTACAATTGATGGACTTTAAGAAGTTATAGTAATTACTCTGTGCGAAGGGCGAATTCGGAGATTAATCAGCGTGTCGAAACAAAAAAAAGATGCTTCAGCGTGTCCAAACAAAAGCGGACATTTGTGTTGGGTGACCATTCCAACTCTAAGTGACTCAGAAACTTTATATTTCTCCTCCTACTTGGTATGCAAACTACTGATAGTTTTAGCCCAATCAACTACAATCTTGCCTTCTTACTCTTTAGCAAATATTCTTGTTTTCTCAGCAGATCAACCCTTTTTTCAACAGCTTTCAATGCTACTTTCTTTGAATTCATCTGTTTAATTTCTTAAAATGTAACCAAAAAAGGAATTCCTTACACTGGTGCCATCACTCCTTTCAGATTCTTTTACTTCATTTTGCTTGCTTATTTTTCTTATAGCCGGATATGCAAAGTGCAAACATAGTTCTATGAGCTCCAGTTGCTTATTAGTCAGGCGCCTAGTAGCCCAAGTTGCATAAATTGGAATAACAAATTACTGGGACTCCCTAATCGTTGAACATATTTTGCAGTTCTCTAAACTGCTTGAGGCTTCCCGCGATCTTGTCTATTGCTATTATCTGATGTGAGTACTAAATGTTATAATGGCTAATCCAGAAAAGAAGAAAGTACATCATATTTTCTGCTCAAAGAGCTTAGTTAGATTTTTTCTGATAAATAGCAATTGCAACGGCAATGGAGTATGAAAAAGAAAAATGGAAAAGAAAAATGAGTAATATATTTTTCTGTTCTAGTTGAAATTAGAAATGAAACGGAAACATGTTTCTATAGAGAAGAAATAAAGGTTTTACCAAATGCCATCAACACAACCGATTCACATGTGGAAACATACTGATATCGATATTGTTTTCCTAGATATGGGTACACAGTGATGCAACAATATCAAGACAGGCTTGAAAATGCACACAAAAAAGAAAAAGGAAATAACCTTGATTTTAGAAGCCTCCAGAAGGTCATGAAAATCCTCGTTGGCATGATAGTCAACAATGAAAGAAATGAATCCAAGCAGACAAAGTAACCAACATTGATAAGCTGCAACATCACTGTCATCATTAAGAATCTGACTCGAGAATAATAAATCTCATAAAATATTTCATTTCAACTGCTCATCTAGTAGATAGGGTCATCTATGGGACTTCTGGTCATTTGCTTCAAATCCTCTCATATTTACAGCTTTTTGTTTTTCTATGTTAGGACTTCTGGTCCTTTCTTTTGTCTCCCTTTCTTTTTCCCAGTATAATTATCTTTCTCTATTACAGACAATAACATCTAGATTAACTGGTACTTTGAGTTTTGATTTTTTCCCTTACTGGGATGAAGGAGATATAGTCTGTCATTCACGCTAAAATGTCACACGCGAGAGCTGAATCATAAAAGCAAGACAAGTCGCGTGGCATTTTTGATATGCAAGCTTAGAGTTGGAGTTCAAGCTAAGCTAGCCATGTCTTACCAAGAGCAAGTCTAAGAATGTTCCCACCACCAGCATAAGCGAGCTCATGAGATTAGCGCTATTATATTTTTCATAATTTCCAAATTGGTGGCCAAAGTGAAAATTACTTTTCTTTGCGAAAAGTAGTTTAGGACGAGTAAAGTTACCAAATATGTAGAAAAAGTTTCACATGTACACATATAGAAAGAAGTGACATTACCAATTCACATCGCCATGGCAGACGAAATATGGTATCATAAACTCGTTCCCTTTCTTTCTCATTGGCAAGGGTTGTCGTGCTCCGCAACGAATTTCCACCATACATTTCATCCATGAAGTATTTGACCGGTGACTTTTCCAATGAAAATGTGTCTGGGGAGAATGAAGCAACAGGAATCAATAGAGAGAAAATGAACATATTCAGTTTCTCAAAATACTACGAAAGAGCTAAAGGAGAACCAAAGAGCACCACTAGAACATATAGCAAGAAATATAACTCTGCTTCCTAGAAAGGGAAATGTGATGTCAACATGATAAAGGAAACAAGTTGGAACAAGAAGGACACTACTACAATTCTATGGGCATGCTTCTGGTCACCTAGTTGTAGTTATCTCAAAGACAAATAAGGCACGACAAAATTTGAACAATCACAAATACTCAGTAGTAACATGTAGACCACTTAGAAGGTTCCTAGTTCCCACATATACTAGCAAGGATAATAGAGAGGAGCAGGATCCTTCTCCAAAACTACATGGTCAAAGTGAGAGGCTGCGGGATGACGCAGAAAGAGGTTTTATGCTAAACAAATTGGCAGGAAGATAGTTCAAGTTGTTAGAGCAAAATATACATAAGAACAATGTCAAGCGAAATAATCAACCACAACACAAGAATTTACGTGGTTCACCAACTTGGCTACATCCACGGGCGAGGGAGAATATATTATTATTCAATGATAATTACAAAAGACGATCTTCACTAATCTAGTTGCACGAATTATTGAGCCCAATAATTACGTCAACCTAAATCTAGATCTTAGATCTCTACTTGTATCTCTCAAAGGTGACCGGCAAAAATAATGCTAGAGGAGGGGTTAGTATTTATAGGCATAAATACTAGAAACCCAAAAGGAGAAGGAATCATATTCTTTGTGTACAATGTAATTGGAATCATATTTCTTATGTACAAAGTAATCCTATTCTCATTAGGAAAAGACTTTCCTAAATCTAGAACAATTCATTGTACCAATAAGAAACCTAATTAAATACAATAACACATTAATCCATGCACCAAAAGGATTTCTTTTCCTTGCCCAATTCAAATCCAAAAAATTACTCGACTTGTCGCGGACATATCCTTAATCAATAGCCATCGATTCAAAGGCATATTCCCAACAATCTCCACCTTGACTTTGAATCTCCCTTAACCTAATTTATACCCTTGAACCGACCCAAACTCCACCTTGAGTTGAATCCTCCGCTTCCGAATATATCTCTCCACCTCCGCCACCGCCTTCTGTCTTTGTCAAGACACCATCTTTGTTCACTCAAGAACAACCACGTTTACTTAGTCAAGCAAACGACTTTTCCGGCTCAACTTTTGCCATGATTTCTAGATCCCTAGAACCTTCACCACAACGTTGACCACCATATCCAAAATACCAAATCCACGATCACCAAATTCGAATACCATATTACCCAGATGACGACAGTCGATCTTGTCTCAAACTTCAACGTGCTTCGAACTATTCTTGGATCACCAACAAACACGGACAAACACCCTTGAATGACTTGAAAAAATCACTTCTCATTCTGGAAATGTATCTCGAACCCGTGACTACTTATTTGGATATCTTCCCCATAAGCATCTGCACAAACAGAAATTGTACATGAACTGCACGACTACGCGATGTCTGCACGAACTGCTACAATACTCCACTAACATGTGCTCTTACTTATCTTGTTTCTTTGAACTCTCCATAACGCCGATGAGAGCCAAGAAACCTAGTATTGATGTCTCAGAAAGCCTTCTAGACCATCAATATAGTGTTTCGCCGAACACTTGAGACTGTACACCTCTAGAATTTAAGAACCCATTTTGCCGACTAGACTTATGTATCTACTTCTAGGCCTTCAAATAGATTACACCTTAAATCCTCAGATGTAACTTGTCTCGATTGATTCTCAATCCCAATCCAATGATGAGCTTCGAACTAGTCTAGAAAGCTTCGAACCCACTCATTTAAAGGCGAATAGAATGCAATCTTGTGCTTTACCTCAAGCACCCTTTGTCACACCGGACAACCTTGCTCCTCCCAAGCAACCGGACGATATGCTAAACCTAGCATTCCTTAGTGCCTCTAGACCGCATATCTAGAGCACCGCCCCTTCCGGGCGACTAACAGCTTTTCGTGCTTGGCGATTTCATTCGGCCGTGAACCTCGCCCACAGAGATAAACTGTCCCAACTCAATCTGCGGATAGTCATCTTGTACCTCAGGATCGTCTGCCCATCTACTCCTTCTTGTAGAAATCGGTTTCCACCTTTTCCTCAACTATCTCGCTTTGCTCTACCCTTGGATTTAGAATCCACTTATCCCCGCGCCATGAGCCTTCTTCCTCTGTTAGAGAAAAATCACCATGGTTACTATTTACCATAGCAACCTCCACGAGAAACATCATCACCAAGACCCATGATGATTTGTGCATACACCTTCTCCTCCAGAGAATCCATCACTTCCTCGCTTCCTTTCCCCTCCTATAGAAATTACAAACTTCATCAGGTCTCGGGCCTCTCTTGCAGAAGATTTTGAGAATTCTTCTTCTTGCTAGAATCCTTGCCGCCTTCCGCAACTATCCCTGTTGAATCTCTGTCTGTACTAGATCTACTCGCCACGAGGGTGCCAATAAGCCTTGTTTCTTCAACACGACTTCTGTCTTGATGTGTCCAACCTAGACACCCAGATTTCTGCACGAACGCTGCACGTGCACTGCATGATCGCTGCTCGCGAACTGCACGTGTACTGCACACGAACTGCAGCGCCTTCATCTTGATTTACCAAAGAATAAAATACTATTCCTCCCATTAGTCTTGTCGATCGTTGATTCAAATTCCTTGACCACCTTCTTCCTTGCAGCGGAAACCCTAGATCTCTAACCAACCAGTCGCCAATAAGAGAAATCGCAGCAAGAAACTCCAAACGCATACAATCGAAGACAAAACACCAGCAGCTTCAGTCCGGATACAATTTCGGATGCTACGGACCTCAAAATCCGATCTCTACCGTTCAGATCGAAGATCTATGAGTCCCGACGCTACTCACCAAAAATCAGCACGATCCAACGGTGAACGAACGCGCTACGCTTTTTTCTTCACCGCTGCGCTGGATAAAAACGGACCAGAAACTGCTACCTTGTTTTTCTTCGATCTTGGATCTCTTCCGTCGATGCTAATTCTCCTTTTCAACCAAACTCTGGTACCACTTGTTAGAGCAAAATATACATACGAACAATGTCAAGCGAAATAATCAACCACAACACAAGAATTTACGTGGTTCACCAACTTGGCTACATCTACGGGCGGAGGGAGAATATATTATTATTCAATGATAATTACAAAAGACGATCTTCACTAATCTAGTTGCACGAATTATTGAGCCCAATAATTACGTCAACCTAAATCTAGATCTTAGATCTCTACTTGTATCTCTCAAAGGTGACCGGCAAAAATAATGCTAGAGGAGGGGTTAGTATTTATAGGCATAAATACTAGAAACCCAAAAGGAGAAGGGATCATATTCTTTGTGTACAATGTAATTGAATCCTATTTCTTATGTACAAAGTAATCCTATTCTCATTAGAAAAGACTTTCCTAATTCTAGAACAATTCATTGTACCAATAAGAAACCTAATAAACCAATAAACATTAATCCCTGTACCAAAAGGATTTCTTTTCCTTGCCCAATTCAAATCCAAAAAATTACTCGACTTGTCGCGGACATATCCTTAATCAATAGCCATCGATTCAAAGGCATATTCCCAACACGAGTGATTCAATGAAAAAGATATAATAATGATAAATCTGCTATCAAGTGTCAAGAACTAAAAAAAAAAAAAAAACTAGGAAATCGTATTGTCAATGGTACTGAGAATGTCAAGACAGTAAGAACCCATCTGCGAGGTATCTAAAGTATAAATAGAATAAAATAAAAAAGAAAAGCTTAGTCGGACCGGTTTGGACGTAAAAAGGGAATCACGAATGTTGATGGTATGTACATCAGAATGAAGCCAAAGAGTCGGGGCAATCTGGGCAATGACAGTTAACAAGTATATGAACTCCTCCAAGCTCTAAAGGAAGTCAGGGCTAAACAAGATAAAATCATAAAATGCAAAAATCCTATGACACCAATAAAAACTTCAAACATGTCACTAATAGCTTAAATCAGCAACCATGTAAAATAAAAGTGCAATGTGGAAGAGGTAAATTACTCACGATTGGGATCTTGAGCCATTAATCGATTCCAATCCAAAGACTCCTCCTTCTCCAATCTCCTAATAACTTCCCCATTTGGTTGATCCCAATGTTGCTTCCCCGCTGAAGAATCCAATTCCGTAACAGCACTACTACTGCTACTAATCTCCTCCTCCACCTTCCCATTCTCCTCCGCTCTAGACGTCGTCGCGGCCGCCTCCTCGCTACAGCCATTTCCTCCATTAGCAACAACATTCCTTTGCCTCAACTCCGGTCCCCTAACCGAACTTAAAGAGTACACAGCACCACCTCCACTACTCTCCTCCGGCACCGTGAATTCCTCATAAACCACCGTACTCGCAACACTGTAATGCGTAGAATTCAACTCCAAATCATTCGAGACAGCATTCGACTCCGTTATCGAACAATCGATCGGCTTCTTCTTCTTCTTCGAGCCCTTATTTTTTCGTTTTCTTCGATTTGGCCGGGGAATTTTTGATTCATCGTCGTTTTGGAAATCTGGCGGACCGGAATCGGATCTGTATATGCTGTCGATTTCGTCTAGTATGGCAGCGGAGGTGGTGGAAAGAACGTCGAAGGACAGTTTCCGACCGGCGGATCTCAGACCGACCATTGGAAATCAAAATTTTAGATCAAACGAAAGAGTTTCATGCCGGATTTTTCGATCGTCGAATTTGTAGAGATAGATGGATAGTGAATTCGAGTATGGAGTCCAGTTGTGGGAAGCGTTTCTTTTGCTTGAGCTTTTTGAGTTGGGACAGTCGCGTTTGTTGCTGCTATGACAATTCATGTAAGGCCCATGGGCCTATCATAAACAGTTAAAGAAGGAGATATATTTTCTTAATACTCTACGACCACTATTGCAATTCATCGAATTCAAGCGTGTGCTTTACCAATGTTTAAGAGTCGTTCCATAACCAACCGCTCATCAGTTTTCTGTGAAATACTCGTTTAGAAAGTATTGTCTATGTGATTAAAGAAAAATTCTAGTAATTGTATATTAGAGATGAAAAATTGAAAAATGAAAACACTCTCAAATTTATCTTTCATATCAATACTTTCAACTAATTATACAAAAAACAAATAAACTTCAGATTTGAGATCCAACAAAGCAACACTTTTCATCATTAGTAGGTTGCACATGATGTTTTGTTTACTAAACACCCCTCCCTTATCCTCGCACCCTCATTTTTAGGCACTTTACCAAAAAAAAAAAACTTTGTCTGATGTCCAACTATCAAAGTGAAGACTACCGGTTGCAAATTGCCAAAGTTGTCAAATCTGGTGTTGTTTTAAAAGATATGGGGGAGGTGTGAAGATGGGAGGAGAGAGGAGGCATATATAATGGTGGACCTAACGAAGATGTGTCAAATTAATGCCAATTGGAGAGCTCGATATAGATCTCATCTGCCTACTTGGTTCAATGTTGGGGTTTGGAAGGGAGGAGCACAAGTAGATGGAGGAAGACAAAAGTTTGCCGAAAGATGAAGAGTTTAGAGAGAGAAAGATAAATGCTGAAAATGAGAGGATAGATGAGAGGGTCACAGTATTTGAGGTTTGATTAAGGAAGGGTAATTTTAGGTTAACATTATTTCATTAAATGAATGAGCGGCTTTATTGAAATATGTATTGATCTATGTAGATACGTTGAAAGTAATACAATAGGCTTTCTTCTGTAATATAAACATTTGGTAAGTTTCGGGGGTCCTTAGAGAATTATTCCCTCAATAAAAAACTGACTCAAATCATGCTGGCAAAACTAAAAATTAAGCTAAAAATTTGTAGAGCTGATACATATTAATTTAATAAAAATTACAGCTTAAACCCTTTAAAAAGGTCTCATTTCTACTTACTCCTTCCGTCTCGGACTAAGGCTCTTAATTTGACTTTACACGGAGATTAAAAAAAATGTTGTGAGTATGAAAAGTGAAATAGGAGAAAGTAGGAGAGAGAAAGTGGGTAAAAAGTTTTTGTTGTGAGAATGACAAGTGGGTCACATTGTCTATTTTAGGTAATAAAGAAACTAAGAACCTTAGTCTGGAAAAAACCAAAAAGTAAAGTAAGAACCTTAGTCTGAGACGGAGGGAGTACTTGATTTTTTATTTTATTTTTTTGTTTATTTTCAAACAAATAGTCTTATTGTTAAAAATAGTAAATTATCATTCATAAAAAAAATAGTATGTATCAAATTATCTAAATAATTTATTTATAAAAAAATATTTATCAAATTATCTTAAAAATATTATGTATCAAATTATCTCTCTCTATATATATACATACATATATATATATATATATATATATATATATATATATATATATACTCCCTCCGTCCCGGAGTAAAAGTCCTACCCCTCATTTACACGCTTATTAATAAATATTGGAAGTGATGTAAATGTTGTGAGTGTAAAAGTAAAGTAGGAGAGAGAATGAGTGTAAGAGAATAGTGAATTGATTGTTGTTGTGAGTATAAAAGTAAAATAGGAGAGAGAATGAGTGGGATGAATAGTAAAGATTCTTTGACATCTTAGGAATATGACTCTTACTCTGGGACGTACTAAAATGGAAAGTAGGACTCTTACTCTGGGACCGAGGGAGTATATATTAAAAATGAAATAAATATCATTTAAAAATAATAAGTTATCATTTATAAACAAAATATGTGTAAAAAAAAGTGAGGTTGGAGTGAGAAAGTACGGTAAAAAATAGTGAATGGATAACAAACGTGATTTAATGAGTGAGTGCCATTGAATAAAGGAATATTATGAAATTTATATTTTGAGCAAATGAGACTTATCAATAGTATGTCCAAAAGGGAGACTTGGAGTAAATTGTTTTTATGCTCCTCGTACCGTGGCTCCAACATCAATTCTCGTACTGCTGAAATACTAAATGTATGATGCGTACTATTGTTTTTTCAACCAAATTAACCATCATTCCTAACGCCAGTTAAATATTTAACGAACCAGTCTTAGTAGGCAAATTGTTAGGTCAACCCTTACGTGGCTACTGACTGGAAAAAAAAATCACCCAAATCTGGCACACTCCACTCACGTGATCTCCCTTCCACATAAAAGATCTGGAAACTAGAATATATTTTTTAACCTTATCCTATCATGTTTCCACCCCATCGACCATCTTCTCTCACCCCACCGGCCGACCATCTTCTCCCACCCTCGCCCTTCTTCCCAATCTCCGGCGACCACCAAAACCTCCCATCTAAATATATGGTCGCCACCCCTTCCCTGAACCTTCGAGCACCTTAGGTCGCCAGACTAGAAATCAGTCAACTACTCTATAGATCCAACCTACTCTCTACCCTCTTGTCAGCCACCTTTCCACACGCCTCCTTCTGTCACTCACTTCAATTCGCCGTTGAGCTCCAAAAATGGACTTTTCTTCACTACCTTGCCTCATCTCTCTCTCTCACTCTCCCCCTCTCTTTTGATCTCTCTCAACTCTGTTCAGATCTGTTTTTCGTTTCTTTTCAAATTCTGAAATTTAATCATATGATTAATATAATTTTTCTATCAGACCCATTGGAGTGATTTGTCAATCTGAACTAGTGAAAATGTTGTTGTTTTAATGATAGTATTTATGATAATTCATACTTGTTTACTGTTTTGGTTATGACAAATCAAAGATATTTTTTTGCCTAATGGTGGTTCCCAAGCGATTGTGATAGACGGTGAAGACAATAACTGGTGGTAGGGCTGTGCAGAAAAACATAGAACCGAACCAGACCAATAGAACCAGACCGAACCAATAAAAACGGGACTGGTTTAATAGTGTTTGTCTGGTTCTGGTTCCAAATTTCCATAAAACCGATTTATTGGTTTGGTTCCGGTTTTGATAAATAATTTTATGGTTCTGGACCGGACCGGACCAATCATAATCATAACATATATATATATATATATATATATATATATATATGTGTGTGTGTGTGTGTGTGTGTGTGTGTGTGTGTGTGTGTGTGTAGGTAGGGTCGTGCTCGTGTGAGAACCTAAATATCGTGAGAACCGTGAGAACTTGGATGCATCATTGGATACATTACTTGGATACATTAGGTAAACACTAATGTATCCAATGTGCACTTGAACACATCATTGGATACATTAAGTTCTCACGGTTCTCACGATATTTAGGTTCTCATTTGAGTACCTACCTATATGTATATATATACTAGGAAAAAAATGCAAGAAAAGTACCTGAACTATTAGAGTTGTTTGGATTTAGTAACTTATCTCTTTTTTGACCCATGAAAAATACCTTAACTTTTTTTTGTGCAGCGGAGGTACCTATTGCTCACGTCGTCCAGTTTTTGCCGTTTACCACGCACGTGCGATGACACATTGCTTCCTTTTAGAGGCAAAAAGGTCAAAACACAATGCATCCTCCAATTTCTTATCGTTAAATTCTTAAAAGGCCCCTAAACTATTGAATTTTTCCTATCCGCTCCGATACCCAGTTTCGTTTTCATTTAGGCCATTAATTTTTAATTTTCATTAACCATTTCATAACCAACACTACCTCTGTAATAGATAGATCCGCCTCTCACAGCCACTCAACACCATAACAATCCTCTATCGCTGCCACCGACATCCACCACCGTAACACCACCATCCACCGCTACTCAACACCACAACCATCTTCAACCCGTGCTACTGTCTACCACAACCATCCTTTATCGCTGCCACCGACATCCACCACCGTAACACCACCATCCACCGCCACTAAACACCATAACCATCTTCAACCCGTGCTACTATCCACCATCACTGTCAAAAAAAAAAAAAAAAACTACTGTCCCCAACACCAACACCCACCACCCCTCCTAACCAGCACCGCCGCCACCACCCACCATCACCACCACCATCCTTTAAATGAACAATTCCCAAATCAGAAATTACAAATCACTCACCCAAATCCTTAATTCATTTTTTAGGTTCATTCTGTGTCCAAACGGAAATTATCATACCAAGATTAAAAAACAACATCAATTTTTTCTCCAAGCCCAGATTTTACTACCACTTCCCAAAAATCAGAATAAAAAATTTCAAAAAAAAAAGTGAAATAAAATTCAAATCTGAGATGCACAATGGAAGATGTAGAAGATGTTGAATATGTCAACATCTGATAATGAACCTAATTTCAGATCTGAATTTTTTTTAGAAATAAGACTCCAAGAATGAACCCAGATTTGACAATGAATTTGTAACCTAATTTCATGTAGACAGACCAAGATTATGGCGAACTGGAGGTCGGCGAGATGGCGAACTGGAGGTCCACGGCCGCATGAGCGAGATGAAGGTCGACAGCGGCATGAGCGAGATGGATCGGCGGCGGCATGAGCGAGATCGGTAGCGGCGATTTGTCTTTGCGTTTCTTCTTGTTCTGGGAAAGGAATGGGTTTGGATGTTGATGGTTGACTTACCTTAATTGGGGATGAAGGTGGGAATCCAAGAATGAGAAGTAGCAGAGTTGTGTGTTGGGACTTTGGGCTGTGATTTGGACTTGAAATATGAAATGGGAATGGGAATTGGAAGGGGAAGGGAAGGGGAGGGGGTTATTTGAAATTTAATAAGTTACTTTAACCCCTTTATCTTTGTAAAATGTTCTCATACCTATAATTCCAGTTTTACCCCTTAAAAAAAGTCATGTGGTCAGTCACATGCATGGTTAACAGTAAAAACTGGATGGCTTGATCAATAGGTACCTCCGCTGCACACAAAAAAAAGTTAAGGTATTTTTCATGAATTAAAAAAGAGATAAGTTACTAAATCCAAACAACCCAATAGTTCAGGTACTTTTTTTACATTTTTTCCTATATACTATTGATATATTTGTTACAGCATTACAATACTTACATAGTCCTACGGATTACAGAGTACTAACTACTGAGAAAACCTTATTTCACAAAATCCGTTAACCCTATCTCTCTCAATTTATTGGGTGGTGGTTGTTAGATGAAGGAGGCAGATTGTGGTTGATTCAAGAATTTTATGTTTTGTAATGAAAATTATGAAGTTGTAGTATTAACTATTTTTCCCCATTAAGTTTTTGTTTCAGTTCTTCTATCTTTGAAGTGAAAGATCCATAACTTTGTGTTGAATACGGTAAAACTCCGTGCAGTTTACTTTGCCTTGTTGAGAGTTTGAGACCAATGTTTAATTGTTTTAGTTTTTGGTATGTATAGATGTATTTTCTTGAGGGAAAAAACTGTATACAAGTAGAACCGGACTGGAACCGGACCGGACCAATGACATCGGTTTTGTAATGTATTGGTCTGGTTTCGGTTCTAAATTTTTACAGAACCGTATAATTGGTCCAGTTCCGGTTTTGTAAAAATATTAACAAAAAACCGGACTGAACCGGACCGTGAACACCCTAACTGGTGGTGGTAATTTGTGCTATTCTGGTGGCAGTTGGTGGTGGGAAATAGTGGTAGTTGTTACTGTGGTGGCATGTTAGTTTGGTATTGCATTTTCGTAGGGAGGGAGGTCGCATGCCTGGAGTGTGCATATTTACTCAAAGAAAAAAAATTGTCCAGTCAGAGCCATGTAAGTGTTGACTTGGTCAAGGATTGCTTACTAGGACAGGTTCTTTAATTTTTAACGCGCGCTAAAAATATTGGTCGATTTAGTCAATAAAACAATAATACGCACCATACATTTAGTGTTTCAGTAATACAAGTGTCAAATTGATGTTGGGGCCATAGTACGAGGGGCACAAAAGCAGTTTACTTGGGAAGCTTGTGCACATTAGTATGGGACGAGTTAGTACATTATTTATATTTACATATGAGGGACTACTTTTGTAAACCCATCCTATTTCTTGTTAAATATTTGACATATTGTTAAATATTTGAACTTGCATATTATGTGTTAGTTTTCCTTGGGTTAAAGTTTTAACTGCTTTAAATAGTTAAGGTGGTTAAATGTCTAGTTTGACTTTTGGGTCATTTGTGAAAATTGGACTTTAGGGGCCTTTTTGTTAAAAGTGAAACTTGAGGGGCCTAAGTGCAATTGTTTGAAAGTTCAAAGTATATCATCTTGGTTGGGTTTGTCTGAGGAAGACATTTCTCCCCAAATTTATTACGGGACACTCCCTCTGTTCTAAACCTAGGGTTAAAAGTTTTCCCTATTCTCGACTCCTCGAGTTTAATTATCCCTCCGTTCTTGATTCCGATCCCGGATTAATATTCGTGGCGTTGAATAGAGCGTTCCAGGCCGAACAGAAATAAGTTTGGGTCAACTTGAATTTTGACTAGGTAAGTTATTAGCTCCCCTTGCTTGTAATAACATGCATAAATGTTATTCTCAGTACTTGTGAATGTTAATTTTGTGTTTGGGACAATTTTTGGGATACTTGTAGATTTAGGACAAAGGGAGTATAAAACCCTCTGTGTAAGAAAGCAAAAGTAACTTGAAATGGGGAATTAAGTTTGGTTTACAGTTTAGAGTTGTTGAAATTGTTAATAGAAAGTGACTCCTACGTTTTGGGACGGAAAATATTTCAACCTGGGAATGAAATAAGAATTTCGCATTTTAGTACATTGTGCGACCGCACAAAAATGATTGTGCGAACCGCACATCTTTCTGAAGGGTTTTTCAAAGAAATTGACTTGCTTGTGTGCGGCCGCACAGTTCATTTTGGGCGACCGCACAGTTATCTGAAAAACAAAGATTTTGTTTAAAGTTTGTATAAAGTTGGAAGTAACCCTAGTTAAGGTATATAACCTTAGTATAAGATGTCCTAGCAAGTGTTGTGACACTTTAGGGGCATCAGACTTGGTCTTAAACATGTATACTCATTGGATCAAAATGAGAACATAAGTATAAGAGTAGTATCTCTTCTTTATGTCTTGAAAGTGCTATGAACAAGCACTAATGTGTTATACTTGTTGTGAATCCAATGATTGTGTACCTTAGAGGCATTAGCATAAGGTCTTAGACTTGAACATCCTAAGAATAGGATTGGGATTTTTAAGAGTAAATGTATAACTCTTATACTTGTTTGAATGTCCAAAGATTGGAAGTTATAACTTGAAGTATAAGACATTAAAATCTTGTACGTGACTTGAACATCCAAAGAATTGGATTATAATTTGAAGTATAAGATAATAAAATCTTGTACATGGCTTGACACCAATACATATGTATGGTAGTGAACTTGAAAGTGCTATGAACAAGCACTAATGTGTATGAGATATGTTCTTGTCGTGTATGTGCGAACATTGCATACATTTTCTTGATACAAGGTGACTTCTTGATTATTTGAAGCATGTTCCTTGTTGAGCTAGTCCACTACTTTGGATTAGTTCTTATCCCGTAGTTCAAGTAAATATCTACTTGTACTTTCTTGTGTGAGTCCAGCTGGTTCTCCTTGCTTGTTCGAAAATGTATAGGTTCACGCTTGTCGCGAGAGCTGGGGTTTAAGTGACAATCGGGTCCCTATGTATTTCCGCCCGACCCCTTACTACCGGCCATAGTAAGGGCATAGCTTCCTTAGTTGGAGCAATAAGCCTGACTTAAGTGAATGCTAAACTCCCGTCCTGAACACCTCGTGAATAATCATGAGTACTGGTATTGAGAATGACACTGGTTACCGGGTCTTCTGATATATACTGAATAATCAGTTCCTGTTATTGATCGTGATTGTCAAAGTAATACAAGCTGCGACAACAATGGTATTCTTGGGAGGAATAAGGAAGGAAGCAATATCCTTATAACTTGCTTGATTAGCTTTATGTGCTACTTAATGAGTGGATTATCCTCTCATATACTTGTTACTTGATGATACTTGATATATGATTACTTGAGTATCTACTTGAATTGCATGATAACATGTCATGTAGTTGCATCTATATATCTTACTGAGATTTATCTCACCTTTATTTGTTTCCCCCCCCCCAGGAAAGGAAGGATAGTGCGCAGTGAGGCTCGACATAGTTGGGAGCTTGCTTCGCAGGTCGTGATAATTTTGGGGCTTGTGTCCTTTTACACTTGGTGAGGACGGTGTATTACGGGTTTTGTAACTCCTTATTTTGGGGTAGACAGTTTTGTTCAGTTCTTGTTGTCACTAGACATCTTGTATAGTACTCTTAATGCCAGCTTATGTGCTAGGCATGTTTCCGCTGTGTATGTATTAAGTTTGGTTTTAATTTTCTTGTCTAGAACTCGTGTTGTGAGCTCGTATAGCTCCTTACTCTAGAATATATATATATATCCTGTCAATTTGTTAAACAGATGTCATTAAGTTTCTTGGTAAGTTTCTTGTTCCTAGTTAGGCACTCCCATCCAGGTTCGAGGTTCTATTAGGGGATCCCGGGACCTGGGGCGTGTCAGGTTGGTATCAGAGCTACCCTGGTTTAGCTACCTTGTTTAGCTACCTTGGTTTGCTCTAAGTCTGGATAGGGTCTATGGCCTAGGTATGGGTGAGTCTTGGGGTGTTATTAATAACGCTGAGTGTTTACCTACAGGTACAATGAGTTCTGAAGGTACAAGTGGTAGTAATCAGCTGAGATCTATAACTCCTCAAGAAGAAATGGTTGATAATGTTGACTGGGATTATCCTAATCGCCTTACAAGGTTTTTGAAGCTGAAACCTCGTAGTTTTGACGGGGAATTTGATTCGAAGAAGGCAGAAGAGTGGATTGAAAGTATTGAGAAGATTTTTATAGCTTTGAGATGTGCAAGTGGGGATAAGGTAACCTTTGCAACCTTTAAACTTGAGAAAGCCGCTGAACATTGGTGGCAAGTGTTGAGTAAAAGTTGGGAACTGGAAGGTGTACCTCAGACATGGGAGAATTTTCTTAAAGCTTTTAAGTCACAGTTTATTCCAACAGTGGTCCAAGATAGAAAGGAAATGAATTTCTTAATCTGGAGCAGGGAAGTCTGACCGTGGGGCAATACTCAACCAAGTTCACAGAATTGGCGAGGTATTGTGATCACTTAGTTCCAAACGAAGCCAAGAAGGCACAGAGGTTTGTTAAAGGGTTGAGGACTGAGTATAGGAAGCAACTTCTTTCTTTACAGCTCACTAGCTATCAGCAAGCAGTGGAGAAGGCTTATACTATTGAAAATGATATCGAAGAACACAAGGTGAAGTTGGGAACAACCATAACTGGTCGTGTATCAGAGAAAACTCAGGGATCTGGTTCTAAAGGTGGTAAATCTGGCCGTCAAGATCGTCGATTCCGAAAGCCAACTGAAAGTAAAGGTAGTGTATCAACGGGGTCGAGGACAACAGTCCAAGGTCTCAGGAGAGTATGTGGCTTTTGTTCGAAAGAAGGCCATTCTGAAGACAAGTGTTGGCTAAAGCAAGGAAAGTGTATAGTGTGTGGTGAAGCGGGGCACTTTGCTAGAAATTGTCCTAAAAGTAAAGTAAATCAAGTGGGGGTACAAGTCAACCAGCCTCAGGTTCCAAGAGAGATAGTGGGGGTCGACCAAAAGTTCAGGGTCGAGTGTTTGCTCTAGATCAGCAGGGTGTAGCTGAGTCTTCTGCAGTCATAGGAGGTATTATATTACTTTCTAGTACGAGAGTGTGAGTCTTGATAGATCCAGGCTCATCTCATTCTTATGTGGCATCTCATTTTGTGTCGCATTTGCATGTTCTTCCTGATTCTATGCCTTATGTGCTAGAAGTATCTTCCCCTATGGGAGATTGCATGTTTACTTCTGAGATTTACAAGAAATGTGAGGTTCTTGTGGGTGATCATGCCCTTCTTGCTGACCAGTCGTGTTACCTATAAGGGACTTTGACGTGATTCTTGGCATGGATTGGCTATATGTGCATCATGCATCTGTTGATTGTTATAGAAAAGTAGTAACTTTTTCTATTCCTGGTTTGCCTGATTTTACCTTTGAAGGTGATAGGCCTTTTATGTGCTATACATGTTATTTCTGCTTTAAAAGCTAGAAAACTTTTATCTCGTGGTTGTGCGGGTATCTCGCATGTGTACGTGATCAGAGTTTATCTGTTCCCAAGATGGAGGATATTCTTGTTGTGTCTGAATTTTCAGATGTGTTCTCTTCTGAGTATAGCATGCCACCTGATCGAGAGCTTGAGTTCTGTATTGAGTTATTACCAGGTACAGCACCAATCTCTAAAGCACCTTATAGAATGGCTCCAGCTGAGTTGAGAGAGTTAAAAACACAGCTTGAGGAATTGCTTGAAAGGGGCTTTATCAGGCCTAGTGTATCACCATGGGGTGCACCAGTGTTATTTGTCAGAAAGAAAGATGGGACTCTGCGATTGTGTATTGATTACAGAGATCTTAATCAGGTAACTATCAAGAACAAATATCCGTTACCTCATATTGATGATTTGTTTGATCAGCTTCAGGGTTCAGTAGTGTATTCGAAGCTTGACTTGAGAAGTGGTTATCATCAGTTAAAAATCAGATCTGAGGATATACCAAAGACAGCTTTCCATACCAGGTATGGGCATTATGAGTTTATTGTTATGCCATTTGGTTTGACAAATGCTCCAGCTGTATTTATGGATTTGATGAACCGTATCTTCAAGCCATATCTTGATTGTTTTGTGGTGGTATTCATTGATGATATTCTTGTGTATTCTAAGTCACGGGCTGAGCATGAACAACATCTCAGAGTGGTATTACAAGTTCTTCGTGAGAAACAATTATTTGCAAAATTCAGCAAATGTGCTTTCTGGTTAGAAGAGGTTTCATTCTTGGGTATGTTGTGTCTGCTACTGGTATTGCAGTAGATCCTTCCAAAGTTGAAGCAGTTGTAAACTGGAAGAGGCCAACTACAGTGACTGAAATCCGTAGTTTCTTGGGCTTGGCTAGTTATTATCGGAGGTTCATTGAGGGATTCTCCAAGATTGCTACTCCATTGACTAATATGACTCGAAAATCTATTTCTTTTTAGTGGAATGACAAATGTGAAGCAAGTTTTCAGGAGTTGAAGAGGCGTTTGACTACAGCTCCAGTCTTGGCTTTGCCTAATGGTTCTGAGCATTTCATGGTTTATACTGATGCTTCTAAAGAAGGATTGGGTTGTGTTCTAATGCAAGATGGCAAGGTAATAGCTTATGCTTCTCGAAAATTATCTCCTTATGAAAAGAATTATCCTACTCATGATCTAGAATTGGCTGCGATTATTTTTGCTTTGCATAAATGGAGGCATTACTTGTATGGAACCAAATTTGAGGTTTTCACTGATCATAAAAGCTTGAAGTACTTGTTTTCTCAAAAAGATCTTAACATGAGGCAACGTAGATGGATGGAGAAATTGAAGGATCATGATTGTACTATCCTTTATCATCCAGGAAAGCAAATGTTGTGGCAATTGCACTGAGCAGAAAGACTTATATTTCTTGCTTGATGATTCGTGAATGGAAGATGTTTGAAGATTTGAGTGATTGGAATCCTTGTGAATCAAATCATGGAATTATTCTTGCTAATATAAAGGCTACTTCAGATTTACTCCAACAAATCAAAGAAGCTCAGGTAATTGATTCTGAATTGCAGAAAAATCATTAGTGGAATGAATGAAGGAAAGCAACCAGATTTTTCTTTTAATAGTGATGGAATTCTTACCTTTCGAGGCAGAGTTTGTATTCCAGTTGATCCTGAGATAAAGAAGAAAGTTCTCGAAGAGGCTCACAAAAACCAAGTATACTATTCATCCTGGAAGTACCAAAATGTACCAAGACTTGAAGAAACATTTCTGGTGGAATAATATGAAAAGAGAAATTGCTGAGTATGTTTCCAAATGTTTGACTTGTCAACAAGTAAAAGTGGAACATCAACGTCCAGTAGGTTTGTTGCAACCATTGGAAATTCCAGAGTGGAAATGGGAGCATATTACTATGGATTTTGTGACTGGTTTGCCACGTACCAGACGAGGCCATGATGCTGTTTGGGTTATAGTGGACAGGTTGACTAAATCAGCTCACTTCTTGTTTGTTTCCATGGGATATTCATTGTCTCAGTTGGCATCCTTGTATGTTCAGGAGATAGTCCGACTGCATGGGGTTCCTGTGAGTATTGTATCTGACAGAGATCCTCGTTTTACTTCTCGATTCTGGCAGGCTCTGCAGGGTGCTATGGGTACTAAATTGAATTTCAGTACTGCTTTTCATCCTCAATCTGATGGGCAATCTGAGAGACTTATACAGATTCTCGAGGATATGTTGCGTGCTTGTGTTATTGATTTCAAAGGCAGTTGGGATACTCATCTTCCTTTGGCTGAGTTTGCTTATAATAACAGTTTTCAGTCTAGCATTGAAATGGCTCCATATGAGGCTCTTTATGGCAGAAAATGTCGATCTCCTATATGCTGGGATGAAGTGGGAGAAGCTAGACTCTTGGGTCCTGAAATGGTTCAACAGTCAGTTGAAAGTGTGAAACTCATTCGAGATAGATTGCGCACAGCTCAGAGTAGACAAAAGAGTTATGCAGATCATCGTAGAAGGGATCTTGAATTTCAGGTAGGTGACTTTGTATTCTTGAAGGTCTCTCCTCGTAGAGGTATAAAGAGATTTGGGAAGAAAGGAAAGTTATCTCCTCGTTATATCGGTCCATTTGAGATTCTTGAAAGAGTTGGGAAGTTGGCTTATAGAGTGGCTTTACCTCCTTCTTTATCTGGTATTCATGATGTATTCCATGTATCTATGCTTCGCAAGTATATGGCAGATGAATCACATGTTCTTGAGTATGAGGCTATTCCATTTCAGCCTGATTTGTCTTATGAGGAACAACCTGTTGAAATTCTTGACTGGAAAGAGCAAGTATTGCGTACCAAAAGGATTCCTATTGTGAAGGTCCTTTGGAGGAATCATGAAATTGAAGAGGCTACTTGGGAAACCGAGAAAGAGATGCGAGATAAATACCCGAGCCTATTTGAAAACTTTGGTAAGTAAAATTCGTGGGCGAATTTTCTTTAAGGTGGGGAGGATGTAACACCCATCCTATTTCTTGTTAAATATTTGACATATTTGTTAAATATTTGAAATTGCATATTATGTGTTAGTTTTCCTTGGGTTAAAGTTTTTTTTAACTGCTTTAAATAGTTAAGGTGGTTAAATGTCTAGTTTGACTTTTGGGTTATTTGTGAAAATTGGACTTTAGGGGCCTTTTTGTTAAAAGTGAAACTTGAGGGGCCTAAGTGCAATTGTTTGAAAGTTCAAAGTATATCATCTTGGTTGGGTTTGTCTGAGGAAGACATTTCTCCCAAATTCATTACGTACACCCTCTGTTCTAAACCTAGGGTTAAAAGTTTTCCCTATTCTCGACTCCTCGAGTTTAATTATCCCTCCGTTCTTGATTCCGATCCCGGATTAATATTCGTGGCGTTGAATAGAGCGTTCCAGGCCGAACAGAAATAAGTTTGGGTCAACTTGAATTTTGACTAGGTAAGTTATTAGCTCCCCCTTGCTTGTAATAACATGCATAAATGTTATTCTCAGTACTTGTGAATGTTAATTTTGTGTTTGGGACAATTTTGGGATACTTGTAAATTTGGGACAAAGGGAGTATAAAACCCTCTGTGTAAGAAAGCAAAAGTAACTTGAAATGGGAATTGAGTTTGGTTTACAGTTTAGAGTTGTTGAAATTGTTAATAGAAAGTGACTCCTACGTTTTGGGACGGAAAATATTTCAACCTGGGAAAGAAATAAGAATTTCGCATTTTAGTACATTGTGCGACCGCACAAAAATGATTGTACGACCGCACATCTTTCTGAAGGGTTTTTCAAAGAAATTGACTTGCTTGTGTGCGGCCGCACAGTTCATTTTGGGCGACCGCACAGTTATCTGAAAAAACAAAGATTTTGTTTAAAGTTTGTATAAAGTTGGAAGTAACCCTAGTTAAGGTATATAACCTTAGTATAAGATGTCCTAGCAAGTGTTGTGACACTTTAGGGGCATCAGACTTGGTCTTAAACATGTATACTCATTGGATCAAAATGAGAACATAAGTATAAGAGTAGTATCTCTTCTTTATGTCTTGAAAGTGCTATGAACAAGCACTAATGTGTTATACTTGTTGTGAATCCAATGATTGTGTACCTAGAGGCATTAGCATAAGGTCTTAGACTTGAACATCCTAAGAATAGGATTGGGATTTTGTAAGAGTAAATGTATAACTCTTATACTTGTTTGAATGTCCAAAGATTGGAAGTTATAACTTGAAGTATAAGACATTAAAATCTTGTACGTGACTTGAACATCCAAAGAATTGGATTATAATTTGAAGTATAAGATAATAAAATCTTGTACATGGCTTGACACCAATACATATGTATGGTAGTGAACTTGAAAGTGCTATGAACAAGCACTAATGTGTATGAGATATGTTCTTGTCGTGTATGTGCGAACATTGCATACATTTGCTTGATACAAGGTGACTTCTTGATTATTTGAAGCATGTTCCTTGTTGAGCTAGTCCACTATTTTGGATTAGTTCTTCTCCCGTAGTTCAAGTAAATATCTACTTGTACTTTCTTGTGTGAGTCCAGCTGGTTCTCCTTGCTTGTTCGAAAATGTATAGGTTCACGCTTGTCGCGAGAGCTGGGGTTTAAGTGACAATCGGGTCCCTATGTATTTCCGCCCGACCCTTACTACCGGCCATAGTAAGGGCATAACTTCCTTAGTTGGAGCAATAAGCCTGACTTAAGTGAATGCTAAACTCCCGTCCTGAACACCTCGTGAATAATCATGAGTACGATATTGAGAATGACACTGGTTACCGGGTCTTCTGATATATACTGAATAATCAGTTCCTGTTATTGATCGTGATTGTCAAAGTAATACAAGCTGCGACAACAATGGTATCTTGGGAGGAATAAGGAAGGAAGCAATATCCTTATAACTTGCTTGATTAGCTTTATGTGCTACTTAATGAGTGGATTATCTCTCATATACTTGTTACTTGATGATACTGTTGGTAGTGGTGCCCTAGGCACGTTTAATAAACGTTGTAATTGTTATCATTTTATCATATCAATAAAGAGATGTTTTGATTATTATTGTTGTTCATGTTTACTTATAATAATCTCCATCCCTAGTACTTGTTAAGCACTAGTATAAAAGGCTAAATGATCATGGGATGATCATGTTAGATTTATGGGTACTTGTTGGAACAAGGTACCGGACATGACCCGCTGTATGAGATTTATGTCATGGTCTATGTCGTACATATATCTCATATTAGTTATGTCATTTGAATCCTTAAACATGAAGTTATTATAGTCTTCCACTTGATGAACATTATGTTTGACATATTCAAGCGCTACCTTAACACGGTAGTTATAAAGGGTATGATTGGCATAATTGGATTCCCGTTGGGAATAATAATAAGCTAAATGGATTTGTCCCTCCACGGAGAGATGTCAAGCTTGGGCCCCTCGAAGGAATGATGTTGATGAAATGTTCGGCCGGACTCAAATGGATTGATTGGATCAATAGCATTTGAATTATCTACATATTCGGAATCGAGAAAGTATTGAACAAAACAAGTTGACCGTTTGACCATGACTTGTGTTCAATGACATCGTGGACAAAGGGATTGTGACATATTCTAAAGGAATGCGAACTTGTATCTAGTTATACTATTTGGGTAGGTATGACGGTTTGCTAGAACCTAATCATATCTTATGGAATCATGTTTGAGCCCATTGCCAACTTAGTATAATTCTAGAGGGTCACACACAATAGAACGAATCTTAAATAGAAGGACTATATTGGAATTTAGGGTCGAAGGACTTCAAGGAATTTCTGGAAATGATCTGGGCCTCCTGGTCAACCAAGCGGGCGCTTGGTTGCACCAGGCGGGGCGCCTGTTCAAGCCGGAAAGGGACTGGAGTTTCTGCCCAAACAGGCGGGCGCCTGGTATGCCGACAGGAAAATTCCTAATTCGATTAGGAATGGTTTTTGGCACAAGTTACCTATTTGGAATAGGTCTTAATTGTGTATAAAAACCCCAATTCGGCCAGACCATAATAACAAGTGCTTTTGTGAGTCTCAAAGAGTTTGAGAGAGATTTTATTTTGTTCTAAGACATCATTGATTGAGGAACAAAATAATTCACAAATAAATTCCATATAGTTCTTATATATTGTGAAGTGTGTTTCATAATATTGGTCTAGCAACCAAGATCAAAGAAGCTCCTTTGATATTCGTTCGAAGTGTGGATACCGCTAGAGGGTGAATTTTATCATCTTACAAAGTTCGTGATTTGTTCGTGATAAAGCTTCAAGATCTCCACCAAGACCAAAGAGAATAATTCATAGCCATCAAGGTTAGTTATTCCTTATTCATCTTGTTGTATTTGATTTAATCATATGAACGGATCCATGTCTTTGGGTTTCTTAAAATTTAAATGCTATATTCCGCTGCGCATGTTACTACGAAACCCAACAGTGGTATCAGAGCCCCGTTCATGTTGATTAATTCAATACTTGAATCATGTTGTGTGTATATAAATTGTTTATGTGCCAAGCATGATATGAATATTGGATTATATGATGTTTATGTGTTTGTGATTTTATGTGGTTTATTGTTTTTTGCAACTTTAATCGCACGATTCAATCGCAATAAAAATTATGGTGGATTTTGAATTATTTCGATTATTGATTTTTGATTGGATCAAAGTTTTAATAATCGGGAAAAATAATTTTGAGACAAAAATTTTCGAACTTGAAAATTCCATACCATTCTGACCATGCAGGCGCCCGCCCGTGCTAACCAGGCGGCGCTCGCTAGGCCAGAATGTTCTGTTTTTTGTTCAAAATCTGATTCTGGAATTTTTCGATAAATCCAACAAAACCAGTAACAAGACCACTTCAGACTTGCTAATCTGGAATGGGTTTTGGGTAGTTGGTTTGTGTGTGGATTTTGGGGTTTAATTTCCTATTTGTTTTAGTCTTGTGATTCCTAGATTGGTTCAAGTTTTGGATGGCTAATCTGCGTTCATCGAGATTGTGTTTCCCAAATTGATCGTAATCAAAGTCTCAAAGATAAAACGAAGTTAGAATTATGAAGAGTTCATAATTGCTAAAATTGAGAAACAAAGTTCTTGATTCAATGATTGGAGATCGATGTGGAATTGTGATTGCAATTGGCCTACGTTCATCGAGACCATCTATTGCTTAGTTTCGGCCACATGGACTACTTTCTTGTTTCTTGAATTAGTGCGGGATTGTGGTTGCCTAATGTCTTAGTTCGACCGCACTTCTTGTTGTCTTGATTTGGAGATAATAACCAAAGTTGAAATAGTCTCATCCTCATAATTATAGAGAAACTAATGACACATAAATATTATGCTTAAATTAATGGATTAATTTAGTGGCTAAAACTTGATGTGTAACATGTTTATATTATGTGCTCATAAATGTGTTATATGCTATATGTTATGAACCTTCAAAGAAAGTTTTAAGTCCTTTTGCCATGCCATGATTAAAACACTTGTTTATGCATGAGTAATTTTATGTGGGCTCGCCAAAGCGAGGTGCATTGATTTTATTCATGTTGAGCAAGATGAGTGAATAAGAGTTTCCTATGCGTTTTAAAATTGTTGGACTTAATTAAGCGTCAAAACAGTTTTGGGCTTAAGGCAAAGATGAGATTTAACATGCTTTTTGAAATTGGATTTCTTAAGAATCTCATGAAAGGAATTGAGAGTCATATGAGATATGATTGACAAGATTGTCTACCTAATTGATTTAATTTTGAGCGGTGCGCCCAAAGCGTACTCAAAATTAGATTAAAGCGGGATCTCAACCCATTTAAATTATACTATACATTGGATGTATAAGAAGGTTGTATAATTTAGTGAGAGTATTTTGTTTAAAATACATTATTTATCTCTTTAATGAAAATCGGTACTTATTAAATTTTGGAAATTTTGCATATTTGTAGATAATGACTAATAACACTCAATCAATGTCGTTGCGATCGATCCTTGAGAAGGATAAGCTCGAAGAGAATGGTACAAACTTTATGGATTGGATCTGAAGCATAAGAATTGTTCTTAGGCAAGAAGATAAGTTGTACATTCTCGATGGGCCTCTCCCTGCTGAACCACCGCCTACTGCCCCTAGGGTAGAAAGGGACAATTACAAGAAACATCGTAATGATTCTAGAGATGTAAGTTGTCTCATGCTTGCTGCTATGTGTTCAAAACTCCAACAAAGTTTGGAACATTTGGAAGCCTATGAGATAGGCGTGGAGTTGAGAACCATGTTTCAAGAGCAAGCTAGGCAAGAGAGGTACAAGACCTTGTTGCATTCACTACTTGTAAAATGAATGAAGGGCAACAAGTGAGTCCTCACTTTCTTAAAATGAAAGGTTATGTAGAGCACCTTGAGAAACTTGGCTATCAAATCCCATTGGAGCTAGCCACGGATCTCATTCTTAATTCATTGCCTAAAAGTTATAATCAGTTTGTGATGAATTATAACATGCATGGAATGGATAAGAATCTCTCTGAGTTGCATGGGATGCTCAAAACTGCAGAGATGAAAATTGTGGAGAAAGGTTCTCCCGTGCTCTTGGTTCATGATGGGAAGAAGGCTAGTGCCAAAGGAAAGGGTAAGGCAAAAGTTGTCAAACCCAAGATAAGCAAGGCAAAGGTTGCCAAGGCTTCTGAGGAAAAACCCGATTCACAAAAGGATGCAATCTGTTTCCATTGTCAAGAAATTGGTCATTGGAAACGTAATTGCAAGGCTTTCTTGGAAGAGCAAAAGAAGAAGAAGAGCAGCAAGGCTGCGTCGACTTCAGGTATCTATATGATAGATATTCTCCTTTCTACCACTGATTCTTGGGTATGGATACCGGATGTGGTTCTCACATTTGTCTAAATATGCAGGGATTAAAGAATAGGAGACTGCTTAAAGAAGGTGAAGTAGATCTACGTGTGGGAAATGGAGCAAGAGTTGCTGCATTAGCCGTAGGGACTTATGAAGTCACTTTACCTTGCGGATTAATTCTTGTTTTTGAACAATTGTTATTATGTTCCGGATTTAAGCAGAAATATTATTTCAATTTCTTGTTTGGATAATGAAGGTTTTAAGTTTCTTATTGAGAATAAGAAATTTTCTATTTATTTAAATGATGTGCTTTATGGTATTGCTAATTCATTTAATGCCTTTATATCTTGGATGTCAAGAATGAAAATAATGTCTATCATGTAAATAAGAAATCTAAACCTAATGATGTAAATGATACTTATTTGTGGCATTGCCGTCTTGGTCATATTAATGAGAAGCGTATCTCAAAACTCCATGGGGACGGACTTTTGGGTTCATGTGACTTAGAGTCATATGATACTTGTGAGTCGTGTCTTCTTGGAAAAATGACTAAGACACCTTTTACCAAGTTGGGTGAAAGGGCAAGCGACTTATTGGGGTTGATACATTCGATGTATGCGGACCATTAAGTAGCAATGCTAGGGGAGGATTTCAATACTTCATAACCTTCACTGATGATTATAGTAGATTTGGGTATGTTTACCTAATGAAACATAAAAGTGAAGCGTTTGAGATATTTAGAATATTTCAAAATGAAGTAGAAAAACAACTTGGCAAAAGTATTAAGGCACTTCGATCAGATCGTGGTGGTGAATACTTGAGTCAAGAATTTGATGATCATCTAAAGAATTGTGGAATAGTTTCACAATTGACTCCACCCGGAACACCACAATGGAATGGTGTGTCCGAAAGGAGGAATCGGACTTTCTAGACATGGTTCGATCAATGATGAGTCAAGTTGATCTTCCAATATCCTTTTGGGGTTACGCCCTAGAAACCGCTGCTTTCACACTAAATCGTGTTCCAACTAATCGGTTCAAAAGACTCCATATGAGATGTGGAGCGGAAAGAAGCCTGTCTATCTTTCATGAAGATTTGGGGTTGTGAAGCTTTTGTCAAAGACTTGTCTCAGACAAACTTGCACACAAATCTGATAAATGTATTTTCGTGGGATATCCTAAGGAAACTAAAGGATATTACTTTTACAACCGTGAGGACAACAAAGTGTTTGTTGCCCGAACTGGTGCCTTTCTAGAGAAAGAGTTTCTCTCCAAAGAAATCAGTGGGAGTAAAAATAAATCTTGAAGAAATTCGAGACCAGAAAATAACATTGAACCAATAGAGGAACAAGAACAAGAACCCACAAGGAGTTGTGGAACCTGTTCAAAATACACAAGCAACTCGCAGATCTAGTAGGTTACGATCCGAGCCCGAGAGATATGGATTTCTCGTAACGGATAGTAATGAGGTAGAAATCATTGAGAATGATGAACCGTCAACCTACCAAGAGGCGATGTCTTCTCCTGATTCGGACAAGGGCTTGGAGCCATGGAATCCGAATTGCAATCCATGCAAGACAATCAAGTTTGGAATTTGATTGATGCGCCCGAAGGTGTAAAAACCATAGGATGCAAATGGGTCTTCAAGAAGAAGACTGACATGGATGGGAAGGTGCATACTTACAAAGCTAGGCTTGTAGCGAAGGGTTATAGGCAAGTTCATGGTATTGACTATGATGAGACCTTTTCACCCGTAGCAATGATCAAGTCTATAAGAATTTTGCTTGCCATTGCCGCATATCATGACTATGAAATATGGCAGATGGACGTCAAAACCGCTTTCCTGAATGGAAAACTACAAGAGGATGTGTATATGACACAACCAGAAGGTTTTGAACAAGATTCTAAGGTATGCAAATTGCAGAGATCCATCTATGGATTGAAGCAAGCTTCTAGGAGTTGGAATCTCCGTTTTGATGAATCGGTCAAAGAGTTTGGTTTCATCAAGAACGAAGATGAGCCTTGTGTATACAAGAAGATTAGTGGGAGCATAGTGCTATTCCTTATTTTATATGTGGATGACATATTGCTCATTGGAAACGACATTCCTACACTTCAGTCTGTGAAGACTTGGTTAGGAAAGTGCTTCGCAATGAAAGATATGGGTGAAGCCGCATATATTCTTGGCATTAAGATCTATAGAGATAGATCAAGGAGGCTAATTGGTTTAAGCCAAAGTACATACATTGAAAAGGTCATTAGAAGATTCCGTATGGAAAATTCTAAGAGAGGCACCTTGCCGTGTTACATGGAATTCTCTAAGCAAGACTCAATGTCCTAAGACAAAAGATGAGCGTGAGAAAATGAATGATGTTCCATATGCTTCGGCAATTGGGTCCATCATGTATGCCATGATTTGTACTAGGCCGGATGTATCTTATGCTTTGAGCATGACAAGTAGATACCAATCCGACCCTGGCGAAAATCACTGGATAGCTGTAAAAGCGATTATTAAGTACTTGAGAAGAACTAAAGACTCGTTTTTGGTCTATGGAGGAATGGAAGATGATCTCGTTGTAAATGCTTACACGGATGCAAGTTTCCAAACCGACAAAGATGATAGCCGATCGCAATCGGGTTTTGTGTTTATGTTAAATGGTGGAGCTGTAAGCTGGAAGAGTTCCAAGCAAAGTACAACCGCTGATTCTACAACAGAAGCTGAGTATATTGCTGCATCGGATGCTGCAAAGGAAGCTGTTTGGATTAAGAAGTTCATAACTGAACTTGAAGTGGTTCCTAGTATTGTTAATCCAATAGACCTTTATTGCGATAATAATGGTGCTATTGCTCAAGCAAAGGAACCAAGAGCACATCAGAAATCCAAACACATACTTAGGCGTTTTCATATCATTCGAGAAATCGTTGATAGGGGAGACGTAAATATATGCAGAGTACCTACTGATGACAATGTTGCGGACCCGCTAACAAAGGGACTTCCACAAGCTAAACATGATGGTCATGTTAGGTCCATGGGTATTAGATACATAGGAGATTGGGCCTAGGGCAAGTGGGAGATTGTTGGTAGTGGTGCCCTAGGCACGTTTAATAAACGTTGTAATTGTTATCATTTATTTCATATCAATAAAGAGATGTTTTGATTATTATTGTTGTTCATGTTTACTTATAATAATCTCCGTCCCTAGTACTTGTTAAGCACTAGTATAAAGGCTAAATGATCATGGGATGATCATGTTAGATTTATGGGTACTTGTTTGGAACAAGGTACCGGACATGACCCGCTGTATGAGATTTATGTCATGGTCTATGTCGTACATATATCTCATATTAGTTATGTCATTTGAATCCTTAAACATGAAGTTATTATAGTCTTCCACTTGATGAACATTATGTTTGACATATTCAAGCGCTACCTTAACACGGTAGTTATAAAGGGTATGATTGGCATAATTGGATTCCCGTTGGGAATAATAATAAGCTAAATGGATTTGTCCCTCCACGGAGAGATGTCAAGCTTGGGCCCTCGAAGGAATGATGTTGATGAAATGTTCGGCCGGACTCAAATGGATTGATTGGATCAATAGCATTTGAATTATCAACATATTCAGAATCGAGAAAGTATTGAACAAAACAAGTTGACGTTTGACCATGACTTGTGTTCAATGACATCGTGGACAAAGGGATTGTGACATATTCTAAAGGAATGCGAACTTGTATCTAGTTATACTATTTGGGTAGGTATGACGGTTTGCTAGAACCTAATCATATCTTATGGAATCATGTTTGAGCCCATTGCCACTTAGTATAATCCTAGAGGGTCACACACAATAGAACGAATCTTAAATAGAAGGACTATATTGGAATTTAGGGTCGAAGGACTTCAAGGGAATTTCGAAATGATCTGGGCCTCCTGGTCAACCAAGCGGGGCTTGGGTTGCACCGCGGGCGCCTGTTCAAGCCGGAAAGGGACTGGAGTTTCTGCCCAAACAGGCGGGCGCCTGGGTGGTACCAGGCGGCGCCTGGTATGCCGACAGGAAAATCCTAATTCGATTAGGAATGGTTTTGGCACAAGTTACCTATTTGGAATATGTCTTAATTGTGTATAAAAACCCCAATTCGGCCAGACCATAATTACAAGTGCTTTTGTGAGTCTCAAAGAGTTTGAGAGAGATTTATTTTGTTCTAAGACATCATTGATTGAGGAACAAAATAATTCACAAAATAAATTCCATATAGTTCTTTATTATATTGTGAAAGTGTGTTTCATAATATTGGTCTAGCAACCAAGATCAAAGAAGCTCCTTTGATATTCGTTCGAAGTGTGGATACCGCTAGAGGGTGAATTTTATCATCTTACAAAGTTCGTGATTTGTTCGTGATAAAGCTTCAAGATCTCCACCAAGACCAAAGAGAATAATTCATAGCCATCAAGGTTAGTTATTCCTTTATTCATCTTGTTGTATTTGATTTAATCATATGAACGGATCCATGGCTTTGGGTTTCTTAAAATTTTAAATGCTATATTCCGCTGCGCATGTTACTACGAAACCCAACAGATACTTGATATATGATTACTTGAGTATCTACTTGAATTGCATGATAACATGTCATGTAGTT
>JAOWBW010001680.1:175981-225660 GCA_026119855.1 Campanula takesimana | reverse complement strand
GCGGCCGCACAGAACCTCTGAAAGTTTTCATTTGTTAATTTGTGTGATTGAAGAATGCGTTTTGGTTTAAGTCTTGGGTGTCCTTCTAGTCGACCTTAGTGATCATTGTAGTACACTCTAGTGATAGAATTGGGTCTTTGTGATCAAGTTTGTGTTTGAAATTAATTAAGTGTTAATTGGGATTTGGAACATCTTATTGAGGTATTGTTGGTTTGACTTATCTTTGTGATGATCATTTGGTATATGTTTGGGCATCTTATGATGTGTTCGTGATTGTTCCAATCGAATTGATTTTCGAGTAAGACTTGGTCTAGGTTTAGGCGATGTCCTATAGTACTAGAGGGTTGTTACTGAACACCAAAGTGTAGGGTTTAGTCCGGTCGTGATCATGTTCTAATAAGTGTAACCTTTTGGATTCGTTTGGGGTGTTTAGAATTGGTTCGTTATGAACGAAGGTAAAGCGTGATTGGCAATTGGGTCCTACGGTTCGATTAACCTTAAGGTGTATTCATTCTGATTTCCTACTTTGAATTCCAGGTGTAAGAGATGGTTGAGTTCATGGTCCTAGTATATCTTATGAGTAAATGTTTAGGGTCATTTTGGTATAGTCATTGTGCTATTTGTGAGCGACCGTTTGGGTTGTGCTCTTATGAGTAACTTGTCGGTATCATATTTAGGATGTATTTGGTACGTGCCTATCTTGGAATAATTATGTTTTAATGGTCAATGTTGTTGGACTCTTTTATGAGAAACTCCTTGTGCTATTGTTGTTGAACTCTTCTTGAGTAATCGTTTGCTCTTTTATGGTGATTAATTGGTATGGTTCCCTACTTTGGAACCTTAATTGTTTATTTAAGCTAGTATTTATTACTTAGCATTATTTGGAAGCCCAGCTGGCATATTTGTTGCATCGGGCGATGGGAAAGATTATAATGGCAAAGCCAAGTCCATTATAATGTTGACCATTGTTTTGCCCCTTCTATACCCCCTTTCCAGATTGGCCTTGAAAGGGATAAGTTAGCTTCCTTTGTGAATGTATCTAACTACCGAGCATGACTTTGTGGCATGGCTCTTGTCCTTTGTGACACTCTCATTGTTATTGGTTCCGGTACCGGGGATTTCTCTTCAGCTTTCATGCTATTATGAAGATGTTGATGGTTGATTATTGAAGCTGCGCAGCGACCTTTATTTGGTTCTTCAGTTGGGTGAAACCTGGCTAGTATCCACTTATGAGTGTTTATTTCAGCTTTATGTGTTGCATGATGAGTTGGTCGTTATTTCCAACCGGTATGGGACGGTTGGCGATAGGGAGCCTCTCATTTGTTGTTATATGTTTATTTATATGATTGATTATTGGATGTTACCGTTCGTCAGCTTGTCACTTATTATTCCGCTGCTATCTGTCTTATGTTAATTGCTATTGGTCACTGCATATTAGCATGTCATGTAGTTGCATTAGTAACTTACTGAGATTTTATCTCACCCCATTTATTTCCATCTTTGTTTTTCCTTAACCCCCCCCCCAGGAGGAAAAGGATTAGGATTCGCGGTTCAAGGAGGAAGTCGAGAGGATTGAGATTTTGGGGCAGGTGTTATGGATCGGTTTACATTATTTAAATGTATAACCTTTTGGGGATAGTTTTACCATTATTGACGTCATTAAGAATTGTATATTTTATTCTTTTGGGTATAAGCTGTGGAGCTTATGTTAGATGTACATTGTTGATTTAATCTTGGATTTGTAAAACCTCGTGTTATCATCTTTTGGTTCAAAATGGAAATTTTAACTTCGGTATTTCATAGTTTTGGTTTTAAGTCGACGTCCAGCTCGCGGTCTCGGGCCCGCGGGGTTTGGGTCGCGACAGTTGGTATCAGAGCCATGGTTTGGCTCTAAGTATAAGTCTAGGTGGACCAGTATGACCTAGTAGGGTAGTTGTGTTCGGAGTGAGTAACGGTTGATGTTTTATACAGGTAATTGTTCTCAATGGCTAGAAGAAGGACAGGTGAAGGTTCTAGTGGGGCTCAGAATCAGAATGGTCTAAGGGAAGAAAACCGTGCAGTGTTTCAGGGCAGGTTTGAAGCGGCCGTGAAATCAATTCATGACCAAGGGCCGAGAGAGGAACATGTAGCACCTCCGCGATATGGGTTGGAGCAGTTCTTAAGTTGAAACCAAGTAAGTACGACGGTGAGCCAGATGTGAAGAAAGCCGAGCTATGGATAGAATCGATGGAGAAAATCTACGATGTCTTTGGTTGCAATGATGAGGATAGGGTTCTGTTTGCAGCTTATAAGCTCGTGGGGCTGCAGAACTTGGTGGAAGGCACTGAAGACCAGTTGGGATGCGACTCTTGTACCATATCCTTGGGAGTGGTTCGTGAGGAAATTCAAGGATCATTTTATCTCTCTAGTGGATCAAAACCGGAAAGAGATAGAGTTCCTCAGCTTGGAGCAAGGCATGATGTCAGTAGCACAGTACTCGGCTAAGTTCGCAGAATTAGCCAGGTGTTGTGACTACCTTGTGCGGACCGAGGAGCAGAAAGCGATGAGATTGATCAGGGGTTTGAAGACAGCTATTAGGACTCAACTTTTAGCCCAAAGAATTCAACCTTTCCAGGATGCGGTGGATCGAGCCTACTTGATTGAGCAGGATATTGGGGAACACAAAAGGAAGACTGAGATGGTTAACCCGGGTAAGCAAGGAGGGCAGAGTAAGTCACAACAGGAACATTCGGATAACAGAGGTAATTCTGGAGGGCAAACTCGATTCAGAGGGCAACTTCAAGGGCAACCAACAGTAGGAAATCAAGGTTCTAATAAGGGGACACGAAATGGGAAATTCTGCAGCTACTGTCAGAGGAAAGGACACTCAGAAGACAAGTGTTGGAAGAAGCAAGGAAAATGTGTGAAGTGTGGTCAGTTGGGACACTTCGTTAAAGATTGTCCGAGGTTTAGAGTTCAGTCATCGGGGACAGGAACTGGAATACCACAGGGTCAGAAGAGGGATGCTTCGGGGAAGCCCAAGGTTTTGGGTAGAGTATTTGCAATCAATCAGCACTCACCAGGTAACGGATAATTTCAGGAGGTATTATTTTGCGTCGTGAGAGCGTGCGCGTGCATTTTAGGATCATCGCATTTATGTGTTTCTGTGCATTTAGTTGCATTTATTTTTTCTGAGTCTTTGACTTTGGTGTTGTAGGTGTCTACTCCTATGGAGGAGTTAAGGGTATCTGATGAAGTCTTATGTGCTTATGATGTGCTTAATTATGGTTATGTCTTACCTGCTAAATTAGCCATGTTGCTATTACAAGATTTTGACGTTACTATTGCTTAGTCTATTGTTGTAGGGGGATTGTTATATTCTCCATTCCTAATTTCTTAAAACTGTTTGTGGACCGTTCCTTTGGGTAGAGTTATACCTATCTTTTCTTAATTGAAATCCGAGTATTTAGTTTCGGTCAATTTGTTGGGTGTATTTATCATTCGTAAGATTTTCGTTTTCTCCCGAATAGTACCTAGTGTTTGAGGAGAAGCTTGGGTTAAATTGGGTCGTTGTGGTACAAGGTTGTAATGCTAATATTTAGATCAATATCCATATTGTATCGGTTGAGTTATAGGAGTTGAGGATTCAATGAGGATCTCTTGAGGAAAATTTTTGTCACTTTTAGTACATCTCCGCGAATGCATCGGAATGGATTAGTATGGAGCCTCTCATTTGTTGTTATATGTTTATTTATATGATTGATTATTGGATGTTACCGTTCGTCAGCTTGTCACTTATTATTCCGCTGCTATCTGTCTTATGTTAATTGCTATTGGTCATTGCATATTAGCATGTCATGTAGTTGCATTAGTAACTTACTGAGATTTTATCTCACCCCGTTTATTTCCATCTTTGTTTTTCCTTAACCCCCCCAGGAGGAAAAGGATTAGGATTCGCGGTTCAAGGAGGACGTCGAGAGGATTGAGATTTTGGGGCAGGTTGTTATGGATCGGTTTACATTATTTAAATGTATAACCTTTTGGGGATAGTTTTACCATTATTGACGTCATTAAGAATTGTATATTTTATTTTTTTGGGTATAAGCCGTGGAGCTTATGTTGGATGTACATTGTTGATTTAATCTTGGATTTGTAAAACCTCGTGTTATCATCTTTTGGTTCAAAATCGAAATTTTAACTTCGGTATTTCATAGTTTTGGTTTTAAGTCGACGTCCAGCTCGCGGTCTCGGGCCCGCGGGGTTCGGGGTCGCGACAAATCATCCAAAGTTCCAGCGTCTTCAAGGGTGCTATATTTATGGATATATCTAGATCCAAAGCAGCAAGGAAATTAACATTCAATTCCTTGTTAGAAAACTTCTTTCCAAGTGAAATACATATATTGATGATTTCACAATAGCGTTCATAAGTCTGTCTTAATGTTTCACCGGGGAGTTGAGAGAAATTGTTGAATCTCTTTTGTACTTCGTATCTCTTGTTCTCTTTGCAAACAGTGTCTCCTTCTATATGCTCTTCAATAGCATCCCATAATTCATTTGCGGTAGCACAATGCATGAGTTGTTGTTACATAGCCGTGCTTAGAGTGCTGAGGAGAATGTTTCTTGCTTTCCCATCATTTGCAACTCTTCTAATTTCTTCTTCAGACCATTCTTCCTTTGGTTTCTTGACTGTTGGTTGAGCAGCGTTGGTGCGCGGATTTGGATTCTCTTTCATTGGGATGTAAGGTCAATAAACCATAGTGTCATGAAGCCTTTCATCGATTGAAGTGAGATGGGTCAAGATGCTGAATTTCCACACGTCAAAATGATCTTCATCAAAGACTGGAACGTGAGTATAGTTTGCAGTTGCCATAGGTTTTAAGTTTGACATTTCGAATCGGCACCCAAGCTGTTAAGCATGAAAAACAAAAACGTTTTATAAAGGTGTTTGCTCTGATACCACTTGTTGGTCCCAAAGGGGCAACAAGGGTATAAAAATAGCCATAGGGGGTGAATAGCTGTTTTGAAATTCTTTTCGTACCCTTGATAAACTCAATTTCAAATGCGTACTTTATTAAATAAGGATTATGAAATGCGCCTAAGTGAGTGAGTAAAATGCACAGCGGAATTTAGTTAAGTAAATAGGCGCAAAGTATAATAAAGGGGGCGCACACGCACTCTAAGTATTTTGGCTCAAAGTGAGTGAAAGATGGAACTAAGGCAAATGATATAGCAAACACAACACAATTCAATCCAATCAATCTACAATGAATACACAAGCAAATAGTGAGATAAGATAATAACTAGAAAGTAAATGACAAGAAATTAATACGCGCTATTTGGAGAGGTTCGATCAGGAAATGATATACGTCCTCTACCAAGATGGTTAGTCTTGGATTTCTAATGGAGATCTTATAATATGAGTGAGTGTTACAAATTACAACGTTTGAGATTTACACTAACTCAAGATATATTATCTATGAAAGAACAAATCCTAGATAAAACCGGTGTATCTCTTAAAGAAAGATCTAAGTGATCAAACATAAAGAGGTGCGCGTGTGTTCTTAGTTTCAACGCTCTTTAGATCTATGAGATTGAGAGCACAATAAAACTAAAGTGTTTTTGCTTGAGGATCTGGGCTAAGTATGAAGGTATGAAGATGTTCTTGAGGAATCTGGGAATTCAAAGGCAATCTTCAACAAATGCTTGAGAGAGAAATTCTGAAATGCTTAGCAAATTCAAATGGTTGAAGTTATGGGGTATTTATAGTAGAGCCCCAAAAACTAGCTGTTGGAAATCCCTTGTGGATAAGATCAAAGAACAGATGTGCTGGAGCTCATTGAGTAGAGCACGTGTCCTTTTATAGCCGTTAGACACATAACACAAACATGACCGTTGTGGACAGGTGTCCTCAAATCTATGTGCACACGTGTTATTTATCCACCGTTGGATCTTTGGCATAGTTTGAATCTCTTCAAGCCTTCATGTCCTCAATAAATCACCAAGTGTTGAATACAATATAATTGAGGCGCATTGAGCCAAATGGGGCGCATAACATTGCGGCGCGTTGAGCCATTGAGGCGCACAGATAATACGCGCGCCATTTGGGCGTATAGGCGCAATGCATGGCGCGTGACGCATGGCTCAAATGAACTTGTGATTTTTCTTGAATCTTGATATCTTGCCCTATTCCTAAGCCTAGTCTATTCAAATGGACTACATAAAAAATGAAGTATAAATACTTCTTACATATGGGTCTAAAGTCCATGAAATAAAACTTACGTGATGAATCAATCAAATCTAATCAATCCTATACATTGAATACTGAGATATAAGTGGGCATACCCAATATGTATGTAGTTTCATTAAAGTAACAATGCGAGAAATGATTTCGATATATCATGACAAAAGTATTAGTGTACTCTGATCTGATCAAAGTATTGAATATTTGAGCCCTGGACTTTACGAAAATTCCGCAGAAAGTTTGCAGAATAAGAAAAACAGAATCTAGAAACTATTAGTACCCGATCTGAAGATAAAGGACTTCCTAGACCTTTAGGAGCTTCTGAGGACCTTTTAGGCAATTATAACCTGTTAGGGACTTATCCGACAGATTCTCAGAGTTCTAGATGGACGAAATCAGTTCTGGATCGAATTCCATCAAGATATCGACCAAATCCCGAGAACAAACTGATAAGGATTCTCTAAGATCTTGATCAGCACGTAATCCAATGAACCGCCACTGTACGCCCAGAAGACCTCCGTACGGCTGCCTGCTGGCCGTGCGACCACTTCTCCCATTTCCATATTTTTCCCTATAAATATAGCTCTCCACCAGCCTATTTGACACACCTTTCACCTACGGGAAATCCCTGACAGAAGCTCTTCCCAGCCTCTCTCTCTCCTTCTCAAAACCCTCTCAAACCCTCTCTTTGATATCCATTTGATCATCAAAGAGATCCATCACCGCCATCAACCAAAGGAGTGAATATTCAACCTTCAAAGCCTTTTTAATCGGTTTGGTAACATGTTCTTACTACTTTAATTTCTTAGATCTATTTTATTCATAAATTGTTAGATCTAGGGTTTTGTTCATCGTTCATATTCTTGACCGATGATGATCTAGGGTTTCCACGAAACCCGCACTAGATCTAGGTCGCATATTACTTACATAATGTTATATTTAGGGTAGCGATCTTCATGTTTACATGTTCATTCATATGTTTCATGATGTTCTTGTTATTATGCTAGATCTAAGACTTATTCTTCATAACATACTACATCTAGGGTTTTAATCCCTATTATGTGCATATAACACAGCCGATGATGATCCTAGGGCTTCATCAAACCCTAATATGATCTAGGAAAAGTCCATCTTGGACATTAGTCTTTTATTTTACTAGCAAAAGTCCACCTTGGACACTAGTACACTAGTTATATTGTTAAAGTCCACCTCGGACTAGTCAATTTGAGTCTTTAATAAAAGAGTCTTTATTTCTTTTCTCTCTAGACTTGAGACATAATCTTGCATATATACATCAATTCCATGAAAATTGTATTAATCTCAATTATCAATTGATTGCTATATCTTTATATGACGAATTAATCGTGAATATATTCATTAATGAAGACTCATTAAAAGGTAAATGGACCCACAAACCATCATACATAACTTAACAAGCAATTAGTCTCAAAATAACAAACGCTTTGATCAATCGAATCGTTTTCTTGTTTCTATATACACTCTCTAAACCTACCCTCATACATATGCACCCTCTATATATATATATATATCCCCTCATGTACACCCACTGTGTGCACCCTTTATATATACACCTCGTGTACACCCAATGTGTACACCCACTAAATACTCCCCATATACACTCCCACCTTCCCATGAAGAAGACGATGACTGCAGAGTTGCTCACCATCGAAGAAGCGCCCGCACAAGCACAAAGGTTGTCCGTTCCCGACATGGCGATTTATTGGGGCTGTCCGTCCTCCTCGAAGATGTCAACGGAATTCAAGGGGCTATTCAAACCCCCTCCACGACTTCTACCTCCCAAAGACGAAAGCGAACTAGGGGCTCATCTTGCCCAACGTTTCATATGTATATACAGATATTAAAAAAAAAAAAAAAAAAACTCGCTTGGTCGAAACCCACAACGAGCGGCTTAGGCAAAAATTAGAGCAATTGCACAAAAAATAAGCCCGCTAGATTGAAAACCCGCAAGGGCGGCCTAGGCAAAAATAAGGGTGTGCACAAAAAAAAATCATAGAAAAAAAAAATAGAAGGGGATATCATCATAGAAAGTAAAATACCCCATTTTCTTTCACTTCATATTTTCTGTTTTTCTTTCTATCTAAAGAAGAGCGACGACTACAAACGAAGCGGTCCAAAGCAACAAGAAACAATGGAGCAGACCACCACTCAAACCCGGTATCATCATCAACCGGGCAACCACTCAAAACCAAACACAACCCACCTTGGGCCAACTCTCTTTCTTTTCTCTCTTCCCACATATACTCACTTAAACCCGGTATCATCAAACAGGGTCATCCTCGAACTACGCGGACCTGAGCCTCTTACACCGAGAGGAATGTAGGCAACCTCATGGTCCGGTCCACAAAATACACAACCCACCTCGAGCCAACTTCATTCTTTTCTCTCTTCCATACACTATAATTTATATTCTCCTTCTCGATTAATCAAGGCGTTTATTATTTCGAGACTACTTGTCTAAAATATAATCACAAAATACATAACTAATTAACGAGGTCCATTCTCGAGCAATCAAAAGACAATTCTGAATAAAACAATTTTTAAATGTCTGGACAAGTCTTCTGTTCTACAATCTAGGAAAGAGCTAAACACTTACTTTCTGTCAAGCAGGGGCTTCCTTCCTTTTATACATATATACACTCAGTTGTCCAAAAAGTCAAAATGTGAGAACTAAACAATCTTCTCCACAAAAGTTCATTTAATTATAAAAAAACCTTAGTTGCCTAACTTACTTTTCACTCACTTGCTTTATGAATAGTGTTTTGAACAATTATATCCTTGACTCTGTACTTTTATTTGACTCATTTCCATTGTTTTTGCTTTGGTTTCTTAATAAGCGTGCAAAGTCAAACTAAGAACCTTAAACCGGGACGGATGGAGTAACTTTTAACAACTAATTCACTAAAAAGTTACAAAATATACTTTATTAAATAATTTCAATTTAATTTAACAGCATTACTAGGCCTTTTATATGTTTACAAAATTTAAAATTAAAGCTTTGGGCCTTTTAAATTAATAAGTCATTTTCTTGATTTCATAGATTTTTCATTTAAAAAAAATAAAAAATCCGTTTGACCAGATCACCGGTTCACCGGGCAGGCCGAGTCTGGTTGAGGGCTCACTCAAGATGGACGGGCTTGGGCCCATTTCTCCGCATGCATGGCTAATGCGTGATGGGCCAGATTAACCGGCGTGAACATCAGCAGTGATGAATATAATTAAGGGGGCTTTGACTCTAGGGCACCTGAGTCCGGATACAAATCCAAAATCGGAAAAATCAGATACAAAATTCCTCATACATCTCTCACAAGCAAAAAGATGCAAGAAGACTAATATGCACTCATATCTCCTCCCACCCATACTTTTTTGGTCAAATCCTAATCAGCTCTTATAACTTACACATAGTATATACTCCCTCCGTCCCAAAGTAAGAGTCCTACTTTCCATTTTAGTACGTCCCAGAGTAAGAGTCCTATTCCTAAAATGGTAAAGAATCCTTACTATTCACCCCACTCATTCTCTCTCCTATTTTACTTTTATACTCACAACACCAATCAATTAACTATTCTCTCCCACTCATTCTCTCTCCTACTTTACTTTTACACTCACAACATTTACACACTTCCAATATTTATTAATAAGCGTGCAAATGAGGGGTATGACTCTTACTCCGGGACGGAGGTAGTATAAGATAAAAAAAAAAAAAAAAGGTTTTTTCATTTTTTTTAAGAAAAACTAATAATATTATTTGGTCAAGTATAGTCAAACTCGATCAAACAGCAGTCAAACTCTTATAACTGATACATAATTAACATATAAGAGTCGAAAATTTTCACTTTTTTCATTTTTTTTGGAAAAAAATATTAATAATATTTGGTAAAATATGGTCAAACCCGGTCAAACAACAGTCAAACACTTATCACTTACACATTAGTAACATATAAGAGTCAAAATATTTCACTTTTTTCATTTTTTAGAAAGAAATAATAATATTATTTGGTCAAATATGGTCAAACTCGATCAAACAACAGTCAAACTCTTATAACTTACACATAATAATCACTTTTTTCATTTTTTTTAAAATAATAATATTATTTGGTCAAATATAGTCAAACCCGGTCAACAACAGTCAAACTCTTATAACTTGCACATAATTAACATATAAGAATAGAAAATTTCACTTTTTTAGAAAAAATAATAATATTATTTAGTCAAATATGTCAAACCGGTCAAACAGCAGCCAAACTCTTATGACTTACACATAATTAACATATAAGAGTAAAAAAAATCATTTTTAAAAAAAATAATAATAATATTATTTGGTCAAATATGGTTCAAACTCGGTCAAACAGCAGTCAAAATCTTATAACCTACACATAATTAACATATAAGAGTCAAAAGAATTCACTTTTTTTATTTTTGTAAAAAACAATAATAATATTATTTGGTCAAATATGGTCAAATCCGATCAAACAGCAGTCAAACTCTTATAACTTACACATAATTAACATGTAAGAGTAAAAAAAATTCATTTTTGTCATTAAAAAAAATAATATTATTATTTGGTCAAATATTGTCAAACCCGGTCAAAAAGCAGTCAAACTCTTATAATTTACACATAATTAATATATAAGAGTCAAAAAAATCATTTTTTTAAATTTTTTTTAGAAAATAACAATAATATTATTTGGTCATATATCGTCAAACCCGGTCAAACAGCAGTCAAACTCTTATAACTGACACATCATTAACATATAAGAGTCGAAATTTTTCACTTTTTTTCATTTGTTTAGAAAACAATAATAATATTATTTGGTCAATATGGTCAATCCCGGTCAAACATCAGTCAAACTCTTTTAACTGCCACATAATTAACATATAAGAGTAAAAAAAAAATCACTTTTTTCAATTCATTGGCAAAAAAGTTAATAATATTTGGTCAAAATTGGTCAAACACTTATAAATAGTGTATAACTAATTCTTCACTTATAACTAAAGTACAAAAGTCATATTTTTACATTTTTTCACAAAATAAATTAATAACCATAATATTTTATTAGCGTTGACTTTTATATTCGGTCAAACAGAAGTCAACTCTTATAACTAGCACATAAGACCTACCCACCTCTTATAATTAACATATAAAAGTAAAAAAAAAAAAAAAAAAAAACCTCTTTTTCCTTTTTTTAGATTTTTTTTAATATTATTTGGTTGAACTCGGTCAAACTCTTATAACTAGTTTATAAGACCGATTCTTCTCTTATAACTGAAGTATAAAACTCATATTTTTCACTTTTTTTTTACAAAATAAAATAATAATAATAATAATAATAATATTTTTTAGTGTATAAGACCAATTATCTTTTATAATTGAATTATAAGTCATTTTTTTACAAAATATTTTTTTTTATAAATATTGACTTTCATATTCGGTCAAACATCAGTCAACTCTTATAACTAACACATAAAACATGTCCACCTCTTATAATTAACATATATGAGTCAAATTTTTCTCGCTTTTTTAATATTTTAGAATTTTGTTTAATATTATTTGTTCAAATTCAGTCAAACTCTTATAATTAGTTTATAAGACAAATTCTCCTCTTATAATTGAAGTATAAGAGTCATTTTTTCACAAAAAATAAATAAAAAATAATAATATTTTATTAATGTTGACTTTTATAATCGGTCAACCATCAGTCAACTCTTATACCTGACACATAAGATTTGTGCACCTCTTATAATTAACATATAAGAGAAAAAGAAAATTCTCTTATTTCAATTTTTTAGAAAAAAAGTTAATATTATTTGGTCAATAAAATTGTAAGCATAGAAAAAAGTGCAAAGCAAGCATTTCATCCCAATAAAATTACATCAAAAGGAAAGGAAACATTTGATTAAACCAATGCTCTTTATTCTCACCCATAAGTGTATAATGCACTTTTTGTTGAAATGTGAATTAACAAAAAGTAACTCTCTGATAAATAAAATTAGTTCAACAACAACCATTACAGTGAGGGACTGCTAACTCCACATTTATCCACAATTAAAGTTAAAAAAAAAAAAAAAAAAAAAAAAGCTAGAGCTCTACAAACAAAATTCACAGATATATCATTGGAGAGATGAGTTTTGCACACCCATCTCAGTTTGTGCGGAAACTTTCATCAATGAATTTGAACTCAAAATTAAAACCAAGAGCATCAATTGCTTAAAGATATTAATACCAATGCCGGAGAATTTCAATGGTCGGAGTGAAGGATTAGATATGTCCTCACGAACCAGATTTAGACAGATCTAAGGATAACGACTAGGGAGGACCTCTGCCTCATGCATTTTATTCAAACAATCACTTGAACCAATCTGAATCACTATAATCCTTTAACCAATACTCATACACTGACATAATACTTGAAAACACACATACCAGTGCATTCTTTCTGCTCAGAAAAGAGTTGAAATTTAAATGTTATATGCAGCAAAACTCAAAGAAAGGCTATATTTCAACTGGATTTAAAGCTGGATCTAATCATTCCAGCCAAATCTGGGCGAATCGGAACAATAAAGTCGCCGGAGTGAACTCGTCGGCATCGCCATCGCCGTCGACGCTGATGGATTTTTGAAAAGGAAACCCAGAGGAGACCGGAGTCGCTGGGGACAAAGAAGGAGGTCGGACGTGGTAGAGGACCGGAGAAGATGAGGGCACCGGCTTCAGAAAAGTGAGTGTGTGCGTGTTTTTCCGGAGAGAGAAAGTCTTAGTGTGTGTTTTAGAGAGAGAAAGCTTGAGCTGGAAATGGGAATGAGGGGAGGGTTTTGTTTGAGGTATGGAGGTAGATTTGGAATTTAGGCGTTTAATTTGACTAGTCAACGAAGCCCTAGGGGTGTATGAGGAATTTGGATCTCGGCCCAACTCCTTATTTGGTCCGGATCTCTCCTTATATGTAATAAAATCTGGGATTGGGGGCCCTTGGGGAAATTTTCCATAATTAAGCCGTTGAATTGCCAGGCACAGAACCAACATGCCCGTGGGTTTCCAGTTTAAGAGCTCCATTTTACCTCTTCAGTTCTAACTCCCCGAAGGCATCATTCACAATTGAGTTACCGCTCATTTAAAGACACAACATTCACAACATTTACATATATGCACTCTATTAGGTGATAAGATCTTCACAAATGTGTGTAGGTTCATAAACTTTTCACGGGCAGGTTATTGCATAACAAAAAATAAAAGAATAAAAAAAATCAAACATCAGGGTAAGGGATGGACACTGGAATTAACCAGTTAATATCAAAGCTTAGGACTCCTGGCATCCTACATCAACAAGAACTCGAAGGATGGCTGTTGGTCCCAGAGGACAACAAGGGTATAGAACCGCTAGAGGGGGGTGAATAGCGGTTTAATTTATTTTTTTAAATACCCTTGAAAATCAACCGAGAACTTATCAGTTTGATTAACTGCGGTTAAAGCACTTAAACCGAATTGATAAAATGCACAGGAACAACCTAATGGCTTCAAGTACAGGAGCAAAGGTTTCATCATAATCGATCCCTTCTTTTTGCCTATAACCTTGATCAACCAACCTCACTTTATTTCTAGTTATAGTACAATTTTCATCCATCTTGTTTCTGTATACCCATTTTATTCCAATTACAGTGTGATCTCTGGGCCTTGGAATTAGAGTCCAAACTCTACATCTTTCAAACTGATTAAACTCTTCTTGCATTGCAGCTACCCAACTTGGATCACTTAGAGCTTCATCAACCTTCTTCGGTTCCATCTGAGATAACAACGCGGTTGTGAACAAACTGTGGTTATCTCTATGAGTTAAGCTTCCTCTTGTTTGAACACCAGAACTGATAGGACATATAACATTAGTAGTTGGATGGTCTCTATGCTCATTGATTTCTGGAGGGAGATCTTCATGAACCATAATTTTTTGAAGATTTTCTAGAGGAGACTCTTCTTGATAGTCATTGAAATCTTCATTGAAGGTGATGATTGGAACTGGATCAACGGTTTGAATGGGGACAGAAGATAGCGGTTCAGCAGCAACACCGCTTGCGGTTTGACCGGATGCGGTTGGAGAATCTGATGGTGCGGTTTGAGTAGGTTGGTCATTAGCTGATGTATGATTAGGATAAGATGTACCTGTCTCAAAACCACTAAAATCATCAGCAACATTTGGAGCCATATGTGGCTCAAGAAGATCATGTTCATCAAATATAACATGGACATACTCTACAATTTTTAATGATGTCTTATTGAAACAACGAAAAGCTTTGGAGTGTTTTGAATAACCAACAAAAATACCTTCATTGGCCTTAGCATCAAATTTACCTCGATGCTCTTTGCCATTGTACAAGATGTAACACTTGCATCCAAATATCTTAAAGAAGACAATGTTGGGTGATCTGCCTCTCCACAATTCATAAGGAGTTTTGTTGTGGACTTTGATGATGAGGGAGCAGTTCTGGGTGAAACAAGCGGTATTGACTGCTTCGCCCAGAAGTACTTGGGAAGCTTGGCTTCTGCAATCATGGTCTTCCCGGCTTCAATCAAAGTCATGTTCTTTCTTTCTACAACTCCATTTTGTTGTGGGACCCCAGCGGCAGAGAAGTTATGATTAATTCCATGATCATCACAATATTGGACAACACCATTGTTTGTAAACTCGGTTCCATTATCTGAACGCACAGCAACGATGTCATCCAATTTCTAAGTTTGGAGCTGTCTAAATAGAGCGGTTACAATGCCATAAGTATCATCTTTAGAGGCCATCATTTCCACCCATGTATATCTTGAAAAATCATCAACAACCACCAAGGTATAGTGGTTTCCTCCTATACTGGCGGTTGGGACAGGTCCAAATAGATCCATGTGAAGCAGATGTAAGCAGCGGTTAGTTGAAGGAGCGGTTTTGCTGGGAAATGACTGTTTGGGCTGCTTACCAAGCTGGCATGCTTTACATTTCTTATCATGGTGATCAGCCACTTTGGGTAGTCCTTTGACAAGACCGTCCCTTTGCAGTTTTGCTAGATATTTGAAGTTCAAGTGGCTGAGCCGCTTATGCCATAACCAGCTGCTTTCACTTATGTTTTTGGCTACAAAACAGAGGTCAGCAATAGAAACAATATTACTCAAATCTATCATATATACATTACCTATTCTGTTGACAGTCAGTAGTGTAACTCCGGAAGTTGCATCTTTAATGAAAAAATTAGTTGAGGTGAAGTTGCAGTTCATTCATTTGTCACAAGACTGAGATATGGAGAGAATGTTGTGCTTGAGTCCTACTAGTGACACATTTTCAATAATCACCTTTCCTCGTTTGATTGCTCCATATCCTACTGTTTTTCCTTTCTTGTTATTACCAAACACTACTGGGGGTCCTTTCATACTGATGGTATCACAAAGAAGTTCATTATCTCCGGTCATGTGTCGTGAGCAACCACTGTCCAAGTACCAAAGATCCTTCTTCTTCTTTGAACTACCAGCCATAAAGCATGAAATCTGAAAAATAAACATTAAAGATTTTGGTCCCCCTTATTCCTTGGGTCCTAGGGTTAGCAACTTTTTGGGACCCACACCTGTTTGACCTTAGGATTTTTACGTCCCTTGGCATTGGGTGTGAACCTTAAAAGACAATGACCAGCGCTATGATCATAATCAGCACAAATGACACAATGAATTAAACCCGGTTTAGGTTGCGGTTTTACAAACCCTTTACTGACCTTCGGTTTCTCATGTTTTACTGGGTCAGCGGTTTTGGCTTTAACAAAGATTACCTTCTTGAGCTCAACCTTGGTGCGTCTTTATGAAATATGATAGGAATTTCCTTAAACCGACTAGGAGTGGTTTCATCACTCAATACTTCATTGGTTGCCTCAGCTGCTGTGGATTTCTCTTTCCACTTTGAATCTCTCCCAGTCTGGTTTTTAGGATACTCAAAAAATAGTTCTGCTTCTTAATTTTTTGTTTTGATCCCTTTTTACCAGCATGATTCACCTTAAGAATTTCTTTGGTTTGTTCATTTGGTATCACACCCCCTTATGCACAGAGGCAAGGACACTTACACCCATCATCGGTTTTAAACCCCAGTCCACTTTTATCCGAAATAGGAATTTGTGAACTTAGGATTTGTTCCACGGTGACACCAGACTTAGTCCATACATCAGTCACTTTTTGAAGGTCATCCCTTTGTACAGTAAGATCATGGATTTAGGTGAGAAGTGCCTCGGCTCTATCCTTCAGATAGCGGTTTTCTTCCTCAATTAATGAAATCCCAGCAATTTGGAACTTAAGTTTCTCAATTTCCTCCTTGTGGGACATGCATTCCTTTTGGGAATCTTCAAGTTCCGCAGCCATTAGTTTATATGCCTTTTTAAGCACAGTATGTTGTTGACAAATAATATTAGCACGTTCTAATACCTGATCATCATGGCTTAGGTCTGCTTGAACCTCAGGATAGCAGTTTGGTGTTGTAGGAGCTTTGCTTGCTCTGGCCTCGGGAGTCCTTGGTGAAACTGACTTCATTTGCTGATTTGGCAGTGGAAGGCTTTCATCAATTTCTAACTTTTCTTCAAATCCCATGAGGCAGAGCTTCGCAATTTCATCTTCATCATCACTGTCATCTGAATCTGATCCCATCCATGTCAGCGGTTGATCCCCTTGGTCAGCTACCATTCCTCTTCTCTTGACAAACTTCTTGTTGAATGGTTTCTTTGCTGGTGCGGCTTCATAGCGCGGTTTGGGACAACTTGAAGCAAAGTGACCTGGCTGTCTGCAGTTATAACAGACCAGGTCATCCATTTTCTTTGGATCTGCGGTTTTGTTGAATCTGGTAGGAGGGACAAACTTTGGAGGTCCTTTGGGGGATGGAAATTGAGATCTATTGTTCTTCCTGAACTTGGTGTATTTCTTCACATATAAAGCAAATTCTTCATCATCCATATCAGCAAAATAAACTTGATTAGAGCAAGAAGATTGAGATGCTACACTCTGAGAATAAGAATTTTGAGGAGGTGTGTAGGAATGATGAGACTGTTAATAAGGTTGATGAGGTTGAGGATAGGGTTGATGAGACTGTTGATAATAATCAGATGGTGCGGTTGGAGGATTGAATCTAGGTGCATCTGATCTGGAGGTGCGGTATGCAAGAGGAGATGAGGAGGGGTTTGATGATGGTCTGGATTGTAAACCAGAGATGAGGTATTGTTGAATGCAACTAGAGAGAGGGTCTTAAATCTGTTCTCGGTTTCATGGATCTCTTCAAGCTTGAATTCAAAAACCTTCAGCATGGCATATAAGTGACGAAGATCAAGGGCTTCCAAGTCTTTGTTATCTTTGATGTTTGTCGTTTTGATCAGCCATTTGCTACCAAGTGCTTGCATGAATCTCATGTTCAAATCTGTATTAGTATAGACATGTCCAAGAGGAAAACAAACATTAACAATATCAATGAACCTCTTATAGAATTGACGAAGAGATTCCTAAGGATCTTTAACAAAATAGTCAAAGAGCCTTCTCTGTTGATAGAGGCGGCTCTTCTTGGTATCTGTATCTGTCGCGACCCCGGACCCCGCGGGCCCGAGACCGCGATCTGGACGTCGACTTAAGACCAAAACTAAGAAATACTGAAGTTAAAAATTCTATTTGATACCAAAAGGTGGTGATCCAAAGTTTTACAAATCCAAGTTTGACAAAAACCAAATACAACTATCATAAACTTCCACAAGTTTATGCCCAACAAAATACAAATATACAATTCTTAATGACGTCATTGATTGGTACAGCTATCCCAAAAAGGTTACACATTTATATAATGTAAACCAACCTATAACAACCTTCCCCAAAAGAATGTATCCACACTCGACGTCCTCTTTCTCGTGATCAGCGAGACTAATCCTTAGCACCTTGGGGGGGGGGTTTAGGAAAAACAAAGATAAAAGAAAGGGGGTGAGATAAATCTCAATAAATTACTAATGCAACTACATGACATGCTATGATGCAATAAGCAATAAACAATAATAAATATCACATAGCACATAGCAATTATCACATAACAGATAGCAGCGGAAATAAACACATAACAAAGGATATAGCCAAGGTTTTCCAAACCGGTACATCCAAATAAAGGATCGCTGCGCAGCTTCAATAATCAACAAATCATCATCTTCATAATAGCATGAAAGCTGAAGAGAAATCCCCGGTACCGGAACCAATAACCATAAGAGTGTCACAAAGGACAAGGACCATGACATAAAGTCATGCCCGTTAACTAGATACATTCACAAAGGAACGCTAACTTGACTTTTCCAAGGCCAATCTAGAAAAGGGTAAAGAAGGGGGCAAAACAATGGTTAACATTATAATGGACTTGGCTTTACCATTATAATCTTTCCCATCGCCCGATGCAACAAATATGCCAGCTGGGCTTCTAATTAAATGCTAAGTAATAATAATTTAGCATGAATGAACAACTTAAGGTTCCAAAGTAGGGAACCAATCCAATTAAATCACCACAAAGGTAAACCAATGCAAACCGCACATCAAAGATGAACCACATTCCCAAAATGGAACTTAATCAAATTCCATATCGTATTTATTCACAAAAGAATCAAACCCAATCAATAAAGTGTTACAACAATCTTAATTAACACTTAATTAATTTCAAACACAAACTTGATCACAAAGGACTCAATTCTATCATTAGAGTGTACTACAATGTTCACTAAGGTCAACTAGAAGGACACCCAAGGTTTGGATCAAAACGCATTCTTCAATCACACAAAATTAACAAATGTAAACTTTCAGGGGTTCTGTGCGGCCGCCCAAAAGGGACTGTGCGGTCGCCCAAAATCCTTCAAAACAAGAACAAAAGCTTTCAGATAGTTGTGCGGTCGCCCAGACATTTTTGTGCGGCCGCCCAACCTTCTGGACTGCCAGAAATCGGGAAGAACAAGCTGGGTTCTTCCATTTTCATACCAAAACACACAAATACTCACAATCAACACAACCAACAAGTTCCTCAAGGTACCCAAACCATAACTAGCCAACAAGGGGACCTTAACAACGCAATTTATTAACCAAAACCAAGAATCAAATCCAACATTCATCAATTCACCATTTTTAACCAAAAACTCAAATAAATTTCAAATAAATTCTAAACTCAACCAAACTTCAAATATAACACATAAAACATCATATAAACATGATATGAACAATTTAGCATAAAAATGGGGGAAAAGTAACTTACTTGAAAATAATGAAAGTTGACGGAATTCGATTCTTTTTGGTTCTACGCGATCCTATCGACGATCTAAACAAGGTTCACGTTTTAAGAAATGAGAGATTACAAGAGGAAGATGGAGAAAATGAAGAGAGAAGGAAAAGAAGAAAAATGCTGACCCTTGGAGAGAGAGAGATTGATTGAGCTGGGAGAGTGGTGAGGGTGAGGGAGAAGGTGAGGAAAGTAGGGAGAAGATGAAGAAATATTTGAAATGTTACAAAAAGGCCCCTCCCCCAATACTACCTTTTCAATTAAACTCCCCACTAACTAATAAGACTCGACACTTCTACACTAGCACAAATGACCCAAATAAAATGCTAGGCATAATTATTATAACACATAAATTGCACACATAAATATTTAAATAAATAATAATTTAAATAAATAATTAGGCAAATAAATAAATAATAATTATTTAATTACTAATAAAATAGAGCCTAGATTTCGGGTCGTGACATTCACTCTCCCTTAAAGAAAATTCGACCCGAATTTTAACGAGACTCACCTTAAACAAAAAGCCACGGAAATTTCCTCTCGATCTCATCACGGAGCTCCCACGTCGACTCCTCGATGTTATGATTCCTCCAAAGAACTCGAACCAATGAAATACTTTTGTTCCTCAACTCTTGAACTTTAGAATCTAGGATCCGAACCGGTCGTTCCTCATAAGTCCTATCGGGCTCAATATCTTCCGGTATCCTCGGTAACACGTGAGATGGGTCATGAACATACCTCTGAAGCATAGAAACGTGAAAGACGTTGTGCAACCGGTCTAAGGATGACGGTAACGCGAGTCGATACGCAAGAAGTCCAACCTTCCCAAAATCTCAAACGGGCCAATAAACCTCGGAGCCAATTTACCCTTCTTCCCGAACCTACGAATACCCACCTTTGGAGATACTTTCAAGAACACCAAATCACCGGTCTGAAAGCTAAGATCTCACCTTCGGTTGTCTGCGTAGCTCTTATGTCGACTCTGGGCTGTTTTCAATCGATCCCGGATAACTCTAACCTTTTCAACTGAATCCTGAAGCAAATCAATACCCACGATCTTCGCTTCACCGACCTCATCCCAACAAATAGGCGATCTACACTTTCTTCCATACAAGGCCTCAAACGGTGCCATCTCGATGCTAGCCTGATAACTGTTGTTGTAAGAGAATTCCACTAACGGTAAATGTGAATCCCAAGAATCGGACAAATCTATCGAACAAGCTCGCAACATATCCTCCAAAATATGAATAGTCCTCTCGGATTGACCATCGGTCTGAGGATGAAAAGCCGTACTGAATCGCAAATCTGTACCCAAAGCTTCCTGAAACGCCTTCCAGAATCTAGAAGTAAACCTCGGGTCTCGATCTGACACAATACTAACCGGAACCCATGCAATCTAACAATCTCATCAATGTAAAGGGTCGCAAGCTTCTCCATCGAATATCTGATGTCAATAGGCAAGAAATGGGCACTCTTGGTCAATCTATCCACTATTACCCAAACACTGTCATACTTCCTACGGGTACGAGGTAGTCCCGTAACGAAATCCATAGTCACATGCTCCCATTTCCACTCGGGAATCTCTAACGGCTGAAGTAGTCCCGCGGGTCTCTGATGCTCGGCTTTGACCTGCTGACAAGTTAAACACTTCGATACATACTCAGCTATTTCCCTCTTCATATTAATCCACCAAAATTGTTGCTTCAAATCTGATACATCTTCGTACTACCCGGATGAATAGTATACCTCGATTTGTGACCCTCATCAAGAACTCTCTGTTTAATTCCATCAACATCCGGAACACACAAACGACCACGGAAAGTCAACACTCCACTCGAGCTAATAGAAAAATCCTCGAAGTTCTTTTCCTTCAATTTACCCATTACCTTCACCAACTCGGAATCTCCTTTCTGAGCCTCTTTTATCCTCTGAATTAGGGTCGGAGATACCCTAATATTCGCAAAAATAGCCCCATGTCTCGATTCACGAGGAGACCAATCTCGAACATCCTCAAGCATTTTCCATTCTTGAACCATCATCGAAGCCACATAAGATCTCCTACTAATCGTATCGGCTACCACATTCGCCTTTCCCGGGTGATAAGAAATCGTACAATCATAATCCTTCAATAATTCCATCCATCGGCGCTGTCGGTTGTTCAATTCCTTCTGAGAGAATAGGTACTTCAAACTTTTGTGATCGGTAAAAATCTCAAACTTCGCCCCGTAAAGGTAATGCTTCCACTTGTGCAACGCAAATACTATCGCGGCCAATTCCATATCATGAGTCGGGTAATTCTGTTCACTAGGGGTCAACTTCCTCGAAGCATAAGCAATCACTTTCCCATTCTGCATCAACACATACCCCAAACCCTCTTTCGAAGCAGCACTATAAATCACTAGGCCATCGCTCCCATTAGGCAAAGTCAAGATCGGTGCGGTAGTCAACCTCTTCTTCAATTCCTCGAAACTCTTGTCACATTTCTCGGTCCACACAAACGGGACATTCTTCCGGGTCAACTGAGTCATCGGAGTAGCGATCCTCGAAAACCCTTCAATAAATCTTCGGTAATAACTGGCTAAACCAAGAAAGCTTCTAATCTCTGTCACTGATTCGGGTCTCTTCCCATCTACTATAGCATCTATCTTTGAAGGATCCACAGAAATTCCGTCTTTAGAAATCACATGTCCCAGAAATGACACCTTCTCGAGCCAAAATTCGCATTTACTAACTTCGCAAATAATTTCTCCCTCGCAAGAACGGATAAAACTATCCTCAAGTGCTGCTCGTGCTCCTCTCTAGATTTAGAGTAAACAAGAATGTCATCAATAAAGACCACCACGAACGAATCAAGATAAGGATGGAAAACACGGTTCATCAAATCCATAAACACGGCCGGCGCGTTAGTCAACCCAAACGACATAACCAAGAACTCATAATGACCATAACGAGTGCGAAAAGCAGTCTTCGGAATATCCTCCGATCGAACCTTCAACTGATGGTACCCACTCCTCAAATCAAGTTTAGAGAAAACCACGGACCCTTGAAGCTGATCAAACAAATCATCAATATGGGGTAGAGGATACTTGTTCTTCACCGTAACCTGATTCAACTTTCTGTAATCTATGCACAATCTCAACGAACCATCTTTCTTTCGCACAAACAAAACCGGTGCTCCCCACGGGGAAACACTAGGGCGGATAAACCCTCGATCAAGCAACTCTTGCAACTGAACCTTTAGCTCCTTCAACTCTGCAGGAGCTAACCTATAAGGTGCTTTCGAAATCGGAGCCGTACCCGGCAAAAGATCTATACAAAACTCAATCTCACGATCGGGAGGCATATCATACTCGGTAGAGAAAACATCGGGAAATTCCCGGACTACCCGAACACTATCAAAACTAGGGGATTCTTTCCTAGTATCAAGAACACTAGCCAAATACCCCTCACAACCAATATGCAATAATTTTCTCGCTTTCATAAAAGAAATTAAGCGAACCTTTCTACTCAGAGGACTAGCCTCAAACACAAATTTAGGCACATCGGGAATAGAAAAAGTAACAGTTTTCTTACGGCAATCAACGGAAGCATGAAACTTGCTCAACCAATGCATACCCAAAATGACATCAAAGTCTTGGATAGAAGAACTACCAAATCCGCACAAAGGACACGACCACAAATAACCACATCACAATCACGAAAGACTCGATCAGAAATCAAGCATTCTCCTATAGGGGTCGACACCTCTAGCACGTACGGTAAAGACTCGAATGCAGCATTTAACATGGAAGCAAATTGCACAGAAATGTATGAATGAGATGATCCTGGATCTACTAACACTCGTGCGCTCACATTAGACACAGAAACAATACCTCCAATAACGGATGGATCATCGGTAGCTTGTTGTTGATTCATGGCATAAACCTTCCCTTGAACTTTGGGCTTCCCAGCGGCATCCCTTTTTTGACCCTGATTAATACCAACTCCTGACCCGGATGCTTGACCTCGGTACCTCGTGCACTCTCTCGCAAAGTGCCCCATTTCACCACAATTGGTACACTTGCCTTGCTTTTTCCAACACCTAACCTCCAAATGGCCTACCTTCTGACAAAAGGTACAAGGCTTCCTAATTAGGCTCCCTTGGTTGCCGGAAGTGGTACCCGGGTTCCTTGGGATCGGTTGCCCTCGGGACTGAGATTGTCCCCCAAAGTTACCTCGATTTTCAATCCTTGGTTGTGCCTTGCTCTGGGCTCCTTGCTTACTCGGGTTGGCCACCTCGGTCTTCCTCTTATGTTCCCCAATATCTTGCTCTATCAAATAGGCTCGGTCCACCGCATCTTGGAAGGTCACAATCCGTTGGGCAATAAGTTGAGTACGGATGGAGGTCTTCAATCCCCGAATGAATCTCATAGCTTTTTGTTCCTCGGTCCTCACCAAATAGTCACAATACCGGGCTAATTCTATGAACTTAGCTGAGTATTGTGCTATAGACAACAAACCTTGCTCTAGGTTGAGCAGCTCGATCTCCTTTCGGTTTTGATCAACAACCGGAATGAAATGCTCCTTGAATTTGCGCACGAACAACTCCCACGCATACACCGTGTGAGTATCATCCCAATTAGCTTTAACACCCTTCCACCAATGCTCGGCGGCTCCCACAAGCTTATAAGCCGCGAACCGGACCTTGTCCTCATCCGAACACCCAAATACATCATAAATCTTCTCCATCGACTCAATCCACAACTCGGCTTTCCGAACATCGGGTTCCCCATTGAATTCAACCGGTTTCAACTTCAGAAATTGCATCAATCCATAGCGGGGTGGTGCTTGTTCTACCCTCAGACCTTGATCATGTATGGCCTTCATGGCCGCCTCGAACATGCCTTAAAACATGGCACGTGCTTCTTCCCTTGTATCATTCTGATTCTGTGCTCCACTAATACCTCCTCTGTTTCTTCTTCCAGACATTGAGAACAATTACCTGCATAAAACATCAACCGTTAATCACTCCGCACACTACTACCCACCTAGGTCATACTAATCCACCTAGACTTATACATAGAGCTAATGCCATAGCTCTGATACCAACTGTCGCGACCCCGGACCCCGCGGGCCCGAGACCGCGATCTGGACGTCGACTTAAGACCAAAACTAAGAAATACTGAAGTTAAAAATTCCATTTGATACCAAAAGGTGGTGATCCAAAGTTTTACAAATCCAAGTTTGACAAAAACCAAATACAACTATCATAAACTTCCACAAGTTTATGCCCAACAAAATACAAATAAACAATTCTTAATGACGTCATTGATTGGTACAGCTATCCCAAAAAGGTTACACATTTATATAATGTAAACCAACCTATAACAACCTTCCCCAAAAGAATGTATCCACACTCGACGTCCTCTTTCTCGTGATCAGCGAGACTAATCCTTAGCACCTGGAGGGGGGGGGTTTAGGAAAAACAAAGATAAAAGAAAGGGGGTGAGATAAATCTCAATAAGTTACTAATGCAACTACATGACATGCTATGCTGCAATAGGCAATAAACAATAATAAATATCACATAGCACATAGCAATTATCACATAACAGATAGCAGCGGAAATAAACACATAACAAAGGATATAGCCAAGGTTTTCCAAACCGGTACATCCAAATAAAGGATCGCTGCGCAGCTTCAATAATCAACAAATCATCATCTTCATAATAGCATGAAAGCTGAAGAGAAATCCCCGGTACCGGAACCAATAACCATAAGAGTGTCACAAAGGACAAGGACCATGACACAAAGTCATGCCCGTTAGCTAGATACATTCACAAAGGAACGCTAACTTGACTTTTCCAAGGCCAATCTGGAAAAGGGTAAAGAAGGGGGCAAAACAATGGTCAACATTATAATGGACTTGGCTTTACCATTATAATCTTTCCCATCGCCCGATGCAACAAATATGCCAGCTGGGCTTCTAATTAAATGCTAAGTAATAATAATTTAGCATGAATGAACAACTTAAGGTTCCAAAGTAGGGAACCAATCCAATTAAATCACCACAAAGGTAAACCAATGCAAACCGCACATCAAAGATGAACCACATTCCCAAAATGGAACTTAATCAAATTCCATATCGTATTTATTCACAAAAGAATCAAACCCAATCAATAAAGTGTTACAACAATCTTAATTAACACTTAATTAATTTCAAACACAAACTTGATCACAAAGGACTCAATTCTATCATTAGAGTGTACTACAATGTTCACTAAGGTCAACTAGAAGGACACCCAAGGTTTGGATCAAAACGCATTCTTCAATCACACAAAATTAACAAATGTAAACTTTCAGGGGTTCTGTGCGGCCGCCCAAAAGGGACTGTGCGGTCGCCCAAAATCCTTCAAAACAAGAACAAAAGCTTTCAGATAGTTGTGCGGTCGCCCAGACATTTTTGTGCGGCCGCCCAACCTTCTGGACTGCCAGAAATCGGGAAGAACAAGCTGGGTTCTTCCATTTTCATACAAAACACACAAATACTCACAATCAACACAACCAACAAGTTCCTCAAGGTACCCAAACCATAACTAGCCAACAAAGGGACCTTAACAACGCAATTTATTAACCAAAACCAAGAATCAAATCCAACATTCATCAATTCACCATTTTTAACCAAAAACTCAAATAAATTTCAAATAAATTCTAAACTCAACCAAACTTCAAATATAACACATAAAACATCATATAAACATGATATGAACAATTTAGCATAAAAATGGGGGAAAAGTAACTTACTTGAAAATAATGAAAGTTGACGGAATTCGATTCTTTTTGGTTCTACGCGATCCTATCGACGATCTAAACAAGGTTCACGAAGAAATGAGAGATTACAAGAGGAAGATGGAGAAAATGAAGAGAGAAGGAAAAGAAGAAAAATGCTTACCCTTGGAGAGAGAGAGATTGATTGAGCTGGGAGAGTGGTGAGGGTGAGGGAGAAGGTGAGGAAAGTAGGGAGAAGATGAAGAAATATTTGAAATGTTACAAAAAGGCCCCTCCCCCAATACTACCTTTTCAATTAAACTCCCCACTAACTAATAAGACTCGACACTTCTACACTAGCACAAATGACCCAAATAAAATGCTAGGCATAATTATTATAACACATAAATTGCACACATAAATATTTAAATAAATAATTAAGCAAATAAATAAATAATAATTATTTAATTACTAATAAAATAGAGCCTAGATTTCGGGTCGTGACAGTATCTCCTTCCAGAAAGTCAACTATTGCATCCCAAGTTGCTTTGGCAGTTCTGCAGTTTAGCACCTTTGAATGAGTCCTTAGGTCAATAGCTGAGACAAGCATTGACATTGCTTTTCCATCAAACTCCACATTATTGCGGTCAGCATCAGTCTACTCACATTCCAGCTTTCTTATTTCAGCCGGTTCTCCAGCAGTTCCTGCACGAGGATTAGCTTTCATAGGAGTATATGGTCCATCCTTAACCGCGGTGCACAGTCTACGATCACATGAAATCATGTTTCATCATCCTATCTTTCCAAAAGATAAAACTATCTTCATCCAGAATCGGCAAATGATTCGAATTGGATGTTTGCATCATATGGGTGTTTGAGTTTGCCATTGGATCAGCACCCAAGCGATTAAGCTTGTAAAAACAAGTTTTGGTGGATAAGCTCTGATACCACTTGTTGGTCCCAGAGGGCAACAAGGGTATAGAACTGCTAGAGGGGGGTGAATAGCGGTTTAAAACTTTTTCGAAAATACCCTTGAAAATCAACCGAGTACTTATCAGTTTGATTAACTGCGGTTTAAAGCACTTAAACCGAACTGATAAAATGCACAGCGGAGTTTTAGCAGTTTTGGCCAAACTGATAGTTAAAGAGTTGGGCGGTTAGACTCGGGTTGAAAACATTATGATGAAACCGATAAGTTCAACTTAAAGATCAAAGAAAAACACAATTCACTTTTCAAGTCATTTCGTAAGAGTAGCAAGTTAAAGACCGCAAACAGAAAAGTAAATAACAAGACAGAAATAAAAGATCAAACACATAATTTGAAGAGGTTCGTTCTTGAATGAACTACGTCTTCTACCTAGATGGTTAGTCTAGGATTTTCTAATAGCTACTAGACTTGTATTAATTTAGAGGGGGTTTTACAAGATGAATCTAAACTCTAAACAATCAGTCTAACCTATGCTATAATAACAACCTGTGTTTTCGATGTATATAATCTATATGATCATATAAATCGGGTGTGTGTGTGGAAAGAAATCAAATGCTCTAAGTATCTAAATGATGGTTGATCAAATGGTGAACTTTCTGTGTAAAGGCTGAGTATGGAATGGTTGTTAGGCTTGAGGCTTGATGAAGAAATCTGGGTTTGCTAAGGAGATGTTTGAAGGTTTGAATTTCTGGGTTTCAATCTTCAAAGCAAACTTGAACACTTGGGAATATTTCTCTTGAAGCTCAGCAACCTTCATTGTTGAGAAATGAAGGCTATTTATAGGTAGTGCACCCTTGTGACCGTTAGGTAAAGATTTGAAATAAATCTGATGGTACAACTGTTGCCGATATCCCATTGGTTGCGCTGTCATTGTCGTCCTTGGTTTTGTCTTGTAGTCCTAGGTAGTTGTAGAACCACTACCTGACAACTGTCCTTTGTTGCAGAGAAAGGACTAACAGTAAAGAATTTGAACTGCTAGACAAACCGACATTCCTTGCAGAAACTCCAAGTTAACTTAGAGTTATTTTGACAAGACATAACACATTTGAAAATGTCAATGGCCTTGGTTTTAGAGAAAGTGTTATCAAAGGTGTTGACAGTGCAACGATAACACTTCCGGCAACACTTAACACACACGAACAGAAAACTGTTTCTGAAAAGAGTTTGCAGCGGAAATTTGAGACAGAGAGATAATATTTTCACAAGTTATATAAATATATAACTTGTGGTAGCCTCATGGCCAAAAAGGACTTTCACTAGAAGTATTTCTCTTAAGTACAAAGTCTAAACAACTCCTATCCTCTAAAGAAAATAAAAGTACAAAATGTGCTAGATACAAGAACCTTCAATAAAGAAATAACACTCACATCACAATCCAAAGGCTAGACCAATTTAGCCTTCAACAAATAGTTCATTCAAGAACTAGATTGTGATGTTGGAATGAGTGTTATAACATCACTAGCAACAATGGTCTAAGAATATGTGAGCTCTCTCTCTAAAGATGTGTGTTGTATGTTGTGTTTGCCGTGTCTTCCATATTCACCTCCTCTTGCTATTTATAGGCTTTAGGAACTTGGAAGTTACTCCAATAATGGCTTGGAGAGGATGCAAAAACGTGGTGTAGTGGAGGGAGAGAGTGCCGAGCCTTAGGGATGTTTATTTCCACATTTCCTATAAAATAGGAACAACTTCTTTGTACCTAAGTCATAGCTCCGCCTTGTTGTACCACCTTGCATCAGCGCCTTGTACATTTTACTCCATCATCTCAGCCGTTTGAATGGGTCAATTACCCATGTGTTAGTTATGCACAAATCCCACATGCTTGAATGGATAAAATCCCATTTTATCCATAACTCATTTTTAACTTCCTTGCAATATTCTAGCATATATTATACCTAAAAATTGGACCAACATAAACAATAAACTTGCACAAATATTAGTCATTAGTCCAATAATTTTGTGAATAAATGATGAAACTATTATAAATCCCGTCTGGGGTAACACTGTTGGCAGCACTAGTGGTTGCACCTCTTTTCTGCACTAACAATCTCCCCCTTAGTTTCACATTTCTTCACAAAATAAATATGTGATGTTCCTGCAAGACAAAGTTAGATAAATATCCCCCTTAAAATAAAGTCTCCTTTAATGTAAGATCTCATTCAAAAATGAAATCAAGTGCTGTAACATTTTTCCAACATCTAACATTAATAAGACTAACATTTCAATCTCGCTCCAAATATCAAACTCCCCCTTAATAAGAATTCCATTAAAAAATAGAATCCGAAACACTTCCACCACATGTGCGAGAGTTACCGGTTCATCACATTTTCTCCCCCTTTTTGTGAAGAAAGAAAATAAAAAGCATTTGATGCAAATTAAAATATGAACCTTAAAGACACGTAGTGCTATAAGTGTTGTCAGTGATGTTAACACTGACGGCAACATTGCCAAAAATAAATAAGGAAAATTTTGAAACATCGAGTTGAGATAGAGAGAGATAGAAGAAGGTAGGAAGATAGAGTAACAATGGGATTTCGGAGAGTGGTTTTAAGACTAGATGGATTTGATTACAAATTTAGGTAATCCACAAACAATGACTCATATTTTCTAGTTTTTTAGAAAACAAACTTCAACAAACTTACAAAGAGATTCGGCAACCATTGTTTATTTATTTATTTATTTATTTATTTATTTATTTTTTTTATGAAAAAGAAAAGAAAGAAAATAAGAAAATACAAATAAAATAATCAGAGTTGTACAAAGATAAAATCCAAAATTTCAAATTTCAAATCAAAGTTGTTATGACATTTCAAATTTTAAATTTTATCCATGTATAACTCAAGTAACTAAAATAATAATAATAAAAAATTAATATAGCACCTACTGATGTGTTGCTGACAATGTTGGCAACACTTAGGATAACACATCAGAACAGATCCCCTTGAAAATTTTCATGATATTTTTCTTTTTATTTCGTACTTTAGGCAAACCCTTTAAAGCATTTTTACACCTTTTTATTTACAAGGTAGCATCGTAGTAGCGAGCTCCGTGCTCCGAGTCTTTATAAGGTGTAGAAAATTTTGTGTTAGATTTCATACTGTTCAAGTAGGATACACTGTAGCCGCGAACTCCATGTTCCTAATACTAAGTATAAAACCAACACTTTATACTCCCATTTGGCTAGGAAGCATCGTCGCAGCGAACACCGTGCCCCGAGTTACTTTGGGAATATATAATGCTTTTGCCTATTTCAATTTTCACACATTTATTATTTAGTGACTTTGTCACTTTAAGCACACAAGGGGGACCTTTTCTAACTTGTTACCCTAAGTATAAACCATACCAGAACATAAGGTCAGCAAGTGCCGCCATTAAAAAAGCTTTAAACAAAAATTAAAAAAATAGTTTTTTTTTTTTATTAATGTACAACAACATCCGCAAGCTGGTAGATTAATTGAGACAAAAAATCAGAAATTTGGTAAAAGTTGTAGCAATTGAATATTTAGTGTCAATATGCTCTATTTGAATAAATTTCTTTTCAACCAAAACTCTTAAAAAAATGATGACGAATCCAAGTATCATTATGAAAAAAATTGTTCAAGCTTATATTGCATAACTTGAATCCAATCACCATATTTAAATGTCTCAAAAAAAAATTACAGGTGCAAGAGAAAATACAAAACAAGAGTGTCTTACCTTAGCGTATGTGGTAGACATACACACATACCTCACGATTTCTTGATAATCACCCGGTCTTGTTTGTATCCCACCACTTACTCCCCCTATCATTTGAGATATGCGATGATTCTTTTGGAGTCTTGAGGGATGTCTCTTGATCTGATCATGAACAGCCTCATAAAGGTTTTCATGAATTTTATTTTGTGTAACTGGACTGACCTCTGGTGTTGCCATGGGTGTTACCGTTGGTGTTATAACACTAAGGCTAACACCTGGTCCAACTCTGTGCCAACATTTGTTCTGAAATCTAAGACTTCAGCATCACTTGAATGTTCTGCAGAGTCCAGTAACTTTAGATGCCACAAAATTGTGTCATCTACTTGAGGTCTATTGCATGTTTCCTGTCCATAAGCATGATAACACGTGTCATTAGACCTTTTTCCTGTCATAACACAAGTGTTAGTGTGATTAAAAACTTCACAAGTATTTTTATTAAACTTTACCTCCAAGTCTTCATCACACAATTGTCCTATGCTAATTAGGTTGGCCATCAACCCCCTAACATGCAATACATTGCTCAATTTTGGGAATCCAGGAATATCTAATGTCCCTTTCCCAATAATTTCACTTTTGGTTCCTCCCCCGTAAGTCACTAAGCCTCCACAAACAAATTCATAGTTTTTTAGAAAGTTTTTGTTACCCGTCATATGGCGTGAACATCCACTATCAAAGTACCATGAACCTGCATCGTTAGTCTTTAAGGCAGTGTAAACATCATCATATTTCACACCGGTCTTGGGTACACAATTTTTTATGTGAACAATATTGATTTTCTTTCCAAGAGTGTTATCACTAGTGTTGGGCAACATTTCTGGCAACACCTGATTCTGAGAATTAGTGTTGTCACTAATGTTGAGCCACGCAGGTGACGACATCATGTTTTTAGACAAATTATTTTTTAGTTTATAACAAAAAGGTTTAATGTGTCCATGAGCATTACAATAATGACATATAAACTTTCTTTTCGTGGACTTTTTCATTGAATAAACCTTTTTAATTGCTTTTCTTTCACAAAAATAGTTTTGTCATTTTCATCAAAAAGATGTTTAACAGTATTGTCAAAAGAATTTTGAAACCCAATACCTGCCCTGCGAGGCTTATCCAACTTGAGTACTTCATCCAACTTTGAAGTTCCAGTGTTGAGCTTTTTGAAAGTGGCTTCAGCTAAGGTCAATTTCGACCTCATCTTATCAAGTTCAACATCCCTTTTTGAAAGGAGGACCTCCAGCTTTGTCAATGAGTTTCTCAACTCATCATTTGAGTTTTTGAACTCATCCTTCTCCTTTGTTAGAATCTCTACCTTCTTGTGCTCTATTTTCCATTCTTTAAAAAGCGCCTCGTAGAGATCCTTTAGCCCATCAATGAGCTCATCTTTGCTTAAATCATTCTCATCCGGACTTCCTGTATCAACATCAATTGAACCATGAAAGCATAAAATGTCAGAAAAAACGGGAGTATTATACCTGTTCAGTGTTGGGCTTGGTGTTATCGCACTCCGGGGAACACCAGACACAACCCCTTCTGAATCTGACAATGATTGCTCCCAAACCGTGGTCAACATGGCTGATTGGTCAGGTTCGTTAATGTATGATGACCCTCTTACCACACTCTCACTCAGGGAATCATGATTTGAGCCATCAAGAATAGAAAGTCTCTCGAGAGATAGTTTAGCAAGACCTAAAGCCATGACAACTGGACCAAACACTTAGTATGTCAAGTGTCCAGCTCTGATACCAATTGAAAATGTCAATGGCCTTGGTTTTAGAGAAAGTGTTATCAAAGGTGTTGACAGTGCAACGATAACACTTCCGGCAACACTTAACACACACGAACAGAAAACTGTTTCTGAAAAGAGTTTGCAGCGGAAATTTGAGACAGAGAGATAATATTTTCACAATTTATATAAATATATAACTTGTGGTAGCCTCATGGCCAAAAAGGACTTTGACTAGAAGTATTTCTCTTAAGTACAAAGTCTAAACAACTCCTAACCTCTAAAGAAAATAAAAGTACAAAATGTGCTAGATACAAGAACCTTCAATAAAGAAATAGCACTCACATCACAATCAAAAGGCTAGACCAATTTAGCCTTCAACAAATAGTTCATTCAAGAACTAGATTGTGATGTTGGAATGAGTGTTATAACATCACTAGCAACAATGGTCTAAGAATATGTGAGCTCTCTCTCTCAAGATGTGTGTTGTATGTTGTGTTTGCCGTGTCTTCCATATTCACCTCCTCTTGATATTTATAGGCTTTAGGAACTTGGAAGTTACTCCAATAATGGCTTGGAGGGGATGCAAGATCGTGGTGTAGTGGAGGGAGAGAGTGCCGAGCCTTGGGGATGTTTATTTCCACATTTCCTATAAAATAGGAACAACTTCTTTGTGCCCAAGTCATAGCTCCGCCTTGTTGTACCACCTTGCATCAGCGCCTTGTACATTTTACTCCATCATCTCAGCCGTTTGAATGGGTCAATTACCCATGTGTTAGTTATGCACAAATCCCACATGCTTGAATGGATAAAATCTCATTTTATCCATAGCTCCTTTTTAACTTCCTTGCAATATTCTAGCATATATTATACCTGAAAATTGGGACCAACATAAACAATAAACTTGCACAAATATTAGTCATTAGTCCAATAATTTTGTGAATAAATGATGAAACTATTATAAATCCCGTTTGGGGTAACACTGTTGGCAGCACTAGTGGTAGCACCCCTTTTCTGCACTAACAACATTCATTTATGGTTGAAAAGGAAATGTTTGTCTAAGGAATAAATGACTTCTCTTGAATTCTTCAATAACTGATCGGCGGTTCCATAAGGCATAGGAACTGTTCCAAGGATGAACTTGATAAAGAAACCGAAGCACGCGGTTACATGATTGTGGTTCCATCAAGTTGTCATCAGCGGTTCCAAGAGAGACTTTAAGAGCAGTTTCATCAAAGCCATAAAAAGCGGTTTGATGAAAAAATAGGCAACTCCATGCTGGCGGTTCTAAGATAGCACAAGTGTGGTTTTAATAACTAAACCGCTAGGATAACCAAACTAAATACTCAGCCTAGATAAACAAAAATCTAGAAATGGACTTGTCTAAAAATTGAAGTATAACTTCATTACATGCGGTCCTAAAGTCCATAAAAAGACACGTGGCATGGATCAATCAAATTAAAAGGGTGTACTAACAATGAATCCTAACAATGGCCATACCAGTAGATTAACCTTTAAAATATGCATGCTTGTGCTCGTAAAGATTTCACTTGGCATCTCATCATCACCCCCTCCACCAAAACATGGCCATTAGTCTAATTATATAGCAAGTTAAACAAAAAATCCAGAGTACAACCACAAAATGAATTATTGCAATAACTAACTGCATTTGCCAAGTAGTGCATCTCAATTTCCAATTATCTGCATGCCTAATAGAAATACAATTGCTGATGATTGCAAGCACTCCCTCTCTCCAAAATGATTATGAATAGAAACACTTGCTTCACTATCCATGTTTTCTTTATGCATTTTTAAGCCCAAATTATAGAGATTGGAACAACTTTTAAAGATAATGAGCAATGATAAATGGGAAGATCATTTTGGGATGGAGAGAGTAGCAATCACATCAAATGCTACTCCAGATTTACTATAATCTTTGGAAAAAGAAGTTACTGCCATTCAAGAATCTTTATATAAATTGTAGGAGTCCAGATCTCATGTTGTTAGTACCCGATCTGAAAATGAGTTTATTAGGGCTTTCCCAAATATATAAGGACTTTATAGGAATTAGAAACCTTGCAAAAGACTTGTCCCGGATTCCTAAAATATGTCTCATTATTCTAGAACACCCTAAATATGGTCAAAATATGGTTTCCTTAAACCAAGCAGAAACCTGTGAATACGTGTGTTTGAATTTGAGAATATTCATAGTAACATTAAAATTATGAGAGTCGCCACGCCGTTTTAGTTATAGCCAAAACATTGAGAAAAAGCATGTTTAATGGGTTCGGGGGTCAAATTACAACAAGAGAAGAATATTGAACGTTATCACTCCTATTGCCCGAATGATCGGTCTTTCTATCATGATGAATGTGTTAGTAGTATGTTAGTGTTTGAGACCGGATCCGAAGATTGCCTACGTTCCTCTCAATGTGAGAAGCTCAGGTCAGCGTAGTTCAAGAAGAATTTAGAATAGGCAGAAGAATCGGGATCATGCATAATGAGGGGGGAATTACCTAAAGATTAGGGTTTTAGAAGTAGTTCCTAGATCATCCTCGGGTTGATGAACCCTCGATCATCATCGGCTATGAAATAGCATGCAAACATGAAGATCGCAACCCTAAATATAGCATAAATAAGGTTTTAATCTATGAACACGATGAACATATGAAGAACATATATGAACATATGAACAAACATGCGAAGCATATGAAGAAACTATGAATAAACATGCAAGAACATGAATATTAAAGATCTACATTAGAAATAATGCAAGAACGTGAAGAAATAAGTTAGAAAACTTACCTATGTTGGCAAGAAATAAACCTTGATCTTCTTGGAGGTTTGAATGTTAATTAGAGAGCAAAATTGTGTTTAAGAACTCTCAAATTCGGATCTCCCTAACCCAATAGCATGAGATTGGTTTATATAGTAAACTGAGGGGAAGATCTGATGGTCCAGATCATCCGGGGCGGATGTGGCCGCGTGGCCAATATTGATGGCGGCGGCGAAAGTTGCCGTGTGGCCATCGTTGCGCGCTGACTTGAAATTCAAGCTAGGGTTTTACTGTTCATACAAGGCAACCCTAAATGTCCATATTTAATGTTTTCTAGAACATTGAGCTATTTTTGGGAATCCGGGACAAGTCTTTGCAAGGTTTCTAATTCCCATAATGTCCTTGTATATTTGGGAAAGCCCTAATAAACTCATTTTCAGATCGGGTACTAACAGTAGCCCCTCGGCGACGCTTCTTGCAAGGCAATGGAGGGTCGATGATAAAAATAGGAACCGTTCTGAAACATGAGTTTCAAAACAGAGGAAAGGTAAGGGAACGGCTGGACCTTGACAGGAGACCTACGTATCCGCGGGGGAATCAAGCCAAACGTAGTTCAAATCTGATGGGGAAATTGGGAAGGACTGTCCTCTGATGGGGAACAACGTTTTCTGCTGGGGAAAATGCACTTGCTGGGGATGAGAGATGACCATGTTGGTCGGGTGGCTGGACCTTTTCAGGTTCCTACGTAACCTCCGAGGAATCAAGCCGGTCGTAGTTCAGAGCTGTTGGGGAAAGACGAGACATCGGACTTCTGCTAGGGATAATAAACCTACGGATACTATCCTGTATGAAGAACGAACATTCGTTAGGAAATGAAGTCATTTGGGAAAAATAAAGACTACGTTGTCTAAATAATCCCAAGATAGAATGGTAAACGCAATCAGGATCGCCAGGGCTCCTGCCGATTATGCTAACGAAACGCCGAGGCTTCTGCCAACCACGAGCGATCAAGGATACGTATGTCATAGAGGCGCCGAAGTCTCTACAATCATACGAATCCTAATAATAGGTACTGGATCTCTCGCAAACAGAAACGCCGAGGCTTCTGCCAATCACGATTGATCAAGGATACGTATGTCATAGAGGCCGCCGAAGTCTCTACAATCATACGAACCCTAATAGATGGTACTGGATCTCTCGCAAACAGAAACGCCGAGGCTTCTGCCAATCACGATTGATCAAGGATACGTATGTCATAGAGGCGCCGAAGTCTCTACAATCATACGAACCCTAATAATAGATGCTGGACCTCTTGCAAACAGAAATGCCGAGGCTTCTGCCAATCACGATCGATCTAGGATGCGTATGTCATAGAGGCGCCAAAGTCTCTACAACCATACGAATCCTAAGCAAATTTTAGGAAATGCTAAAATAATAGATGCTGGATCTCTCGCAAACAGAAACGCCGAGGCTTCTGCCAATCACGATCGATCTAGGATACGTATGTCATAGAGGCGCCAAAGTCTCTACAACTATACGAATCCTAAGCAAATATTAGGAAATGCTAAAATAATAGATGCTGGATCTCTCGCAAACAGAAACGCTGAGGCTTCTGCCAATCACGATCGATCTAGGATGCGTATGTCATAGAGGCGCCAAAGTCTCTACAACCATACGAATCCTAAGAAAATATTAGGAAATGCTAAAATAATAGATGCTGGATCTCTCGCAAACAGAAACGCCGAGGCTTCTGCCAATTAGGAAATGCTAAAATAATAGATGCTGGATCTCTCGCAAACAGAAACGCCGAGGCTTCTGCCAATCACGATCGATCTAGGATGCGTATGTCATAGAGGTGACAAAGTCTCTACAACTATACGAATTCTAAGCAAATATTAGGAAATGCTAAAATAATAGATGCTGGATCTCTCGCAAACAGAAACGCCGAGGCTTCTGCCAATCACGATCGATCTAGGATGCGTATGTCATAGAGGCGCCAAAGTCTCTACAACCATACGAATCCTAAGCAAATATTAGGAAATGCTAAAAAATAGATGCTGGATCTCTCGCAAACAGAAATGCCGAGGCTTCTGCCAATCACGATCGATCTAGGATGCGTATGTCATAGAGGCGCAAAGTCTCTACAACCATACGAATCCTAAGCAAATATTAGGAAATGCTAAAATAATAGATGCTGGATCTCTCGCAAACAGAAATGCCGAGGCTTCTGCCAATCACGATCGATTTAGGATGCGTATGTCATAGAGGCGCCAAAGTCTCTACAACTATACGAATCCTAAGAAAATATTAGGAAATGCTAAAATAATAGATGCTGGATCTCTCGCAAACAGAAACGCCGAGGCTTCTGCCAATCACGATCGATTTAGGATGCGTATGTCATAGAGGCGCCAAAGTCTCTACAACCATACGAATCCTAAGCAAATATTAGGAAATGCTAAAATAATAGATGCTGGATCTCTCGGAAACAGAAATGCCGAGGCTTCTGCCAATCACGATCGATCTAGGATGCGTATGTCATAGAGGCGCCAAAGTCTCTACAACTATACGAATCCTAAGCAAATATTAGGAAATGCTAAAATAATAGATGCTGGATCTCTCGCAAACAGAAACGCCGAGGCTTCTGCCAATCACGATCGATCTAGGATGCGTATGTCATAGAGGTGCCAAAGTCTCTACAACCATACGAATCCTAAGAAAATATTAGGAAATGCTAAAATAATAGATGATGGATCTCTCGCAAACAGAAACGCCGAGGCTTCTGCCAATCGCGATCGATCTAGGATGCGTATGTCATAGAGGCGTCGAAGTCTCTACAACTATACGAATCCTAAGCAAATATTAGGAAGTGCTAAAATAATAGATGCTGGATCTCTCGCAAACAGAAACGCCGAGGCTTCTGCCAATCACGATCGATCCAGGATGCGTATGTCATAGAGGCGCCAAAGTCTCTACAACCATACGAATCCTAAGAAAATATTTGGTGAAGAATGGAAATTTTAAGGGGCTTTCCGTTCCCAAAGGTATCGAATATCAGTCAAAACATCGCTAAGGGCACCTAAAATGAATCAAAGGGGAATGTACTAGGGGTAAAACTGAAATTTTGCATGTGGAGGCAAAGATGATGGATTGTTATGAAGTCGTAAACGGGATGAACTCTCGGGAAGTCACAAAGGTGATAGACTCTCGGGGAGTCCCAAAGGTGACGGACTCTCGGGGAGTCACAAAGGTGATAGACTCTCGGGGAGTCACAAGGGACTCTTTGGTGAGTCACAAGGGCAAATGACCTTTAGGGAGACGCAAAGGAGATGGACTCTCAGGGAGTTTCTAATATGGAAAACATGATCTGGGTTCCGCTTATCCTAATTTAGGAGGGGATGAGGCTACGAGCCATTGAGACCAAGGTGTTAGGTAAGGGACATTTTTCTTGGTTGCCTAGAGGTAGGACCTAAGGCTCTTCTAAGGAAAGGGAATAAGGAAGATGGTGGTCTCCTAATCTTGAGATAGGGATGCCAAAGATGTCACGGCTTCTTAGGCTTTAGATTATGTCTTGGAGATACTGTGGGTTTCCTAGGCTTACAGGCTAGGGATAGGAGTTTTATTTAAGCATGAGGAGAGTATTCTATCCTAGGCTTAGTGCTAGGGCTTGGAAAGGTTGAGGTTTGGGAACTTCCTAGATGTTAGGGTTTCGAACAAGGGTTTAGAAACTGGTGTTTAAGGACCATGACTCTCCTAGGTTTAGGACTAGGGTTTAGGAATTTCCTAGGTCTAAGAGGCTAGGGCTTGGAATTGTGGTAGGCTCATAGGTTGCAAAGGCGTTGGCTTTTAGACATAAGGCTGGGAGTTGGAAAGGTTGTAACTTCTTAGGCTTGAGACCATAGACCGTTGGGAAGAGGGATTGATTTTTGTGGAAGGTCCACTAAGCTTGATGTTAGGGTTCACCATTTTCCTGGATTGGTGACTATGGCTTGGAAATGTTCATGGTAACCCATGCTTTAGGCTAGGTTTTAAGGCTAAGGACTGTAAACTTCCTACGTTTTGAGACTAAGGTGAAGGAGTTTCCTAGGTCTAGGACTGGGGTTTGAAGGGAATGTTGAATCCTAGGCTTGATGATAGAGTTTAAAGAGGATAATTTCTACCTAGTCTTGAGGCTAGGGTTTTAGAAAGAGTGAGACTACCTAGGCTTGAGGCTAAGGTTTAGAGCGAATGCGGCTTCCTAGGCTTGAGGCTAGGGTTTAGAGCGAATGCGGCTTCCTAGGCTTGAGGCTAGGGTTGATTGAGTTTTGGACAGGGCATTATATCCTAGGTTTTGGACTAGGGTTCAATAAAACGGAGAATTGAGATTGTAAATTTCCTAGGTTTCGAGACTAGGGTTTCGGGAATTTGGAAATGATGTTGCATACGGGGCTTTGGAAATTCCCTAGAATTTGGGCTAGGGTTAAAGGGGATGTTGTGGTTTCCTAGGCTTAAGGCTAGGGTTTAGATAGGATATGTGACTACCTAGGATCAGGGCTAGGGTTTAGGAAGGGTGTAGCTACCTAGGCTTTAGGCTAGGTGTTGGGTATGTTTATTATAAACCACTCCTATTACCTTAATTTGATTAATCCCATAACCTAATTTTACTCTTTGTGGACTTTAGGATATATTGTAAGAAGTACTTGTACTTCATTTAGAATAAGTCCACTTTATAGTTGAATAGGCTTAGCAGATTAAGACTCAATTTTTTCTAAGTCTGGAAAAATGAGGTAGGTCCATTGCCTACCGCATGTAACCTACCGAATGACCAAGGTGCCGCATTCTCTATGCTTGCCGCAGATAACCTTGCCGCATGGTTTCATTCTACCGCGTGAATCTCTACCGCATCGAACCTTGGTTGAAGAAACTCAAGTTTGTTCAAACTTAACCATGGTCACACGTGTGTCCTTACCTTGGTTAGTTTAGAACGTTGCAAATTCAAATTTCAAATTTGAATACAACTGTCATCATTGTACAGTTGGACCACCATGACTCTGCAACAAAAGGACAACTCAGAATGAGCTCCAATTAGAAATCAACAGCTCATTGTCCTCCAAACTTGCCCTCCAAGAATTCAAACGGCTAGTTTTTCCTTCAAGGCTATAAATAGTCCTTGTGTTCTTCATTGAACTTAAGCTGAGATTCCAAGAGAGAAATTGCTGTTGAAATTCTTGGTGATTGAAGATCATACTCAAGATTTCCAGAATCCTTTGAATCTTCAAGCACTCAACCTTCAAGTCTTCAACAAATCTCCAGCAACCTTCAAGATCAAATCTCAAGCCTCTCAACACAAGATTCATTACGCTCTAAAATCATATAGATTCCAAAGAGCTCTTGATTCTTACACACACACTCACCCCGATTGATCAATCACATAGATTGAATCATTAGGGATACACTGGTCTAAGTCTAGGATTGTTCTTCATAGAAAATAGGAGTTAATTCAGTTCTTCATCTTTGTAATCTGTACTCGAGAATTTATACATCCTCCATTCAAAATCCAAGACTGACCATCTTGGTAAAGGACGTAGATCTTTTAACAGATCGAACCTTTCCAAATCATTGTGTCATTTACTTACTGCACTTTACCTTTCTGCAAATTTACTTATTGTTCATCTTGTTCATATTGTTCTTCACTTGTTAATATTAATTTTGTTTGTCTTTTAGTGTTTGATCTTTCAGATTTAAGAACAAGTGTGAATTGTGTTTGTTTGTCTACCTCATTGCCTAAGTTAAAATCTGACTAACTTATCTTTTGCCAAAAATCTCTAAGACACAAATTTTCAATCTTTCAACCTACCTCACCTTAACCTACCGCAAAAACAAACCTACCGCATTGAACTTGTCAAAACCAACTCTTAACTTGTTTCAACAAAAACTTCCGCTGTGCATTTTATACTTGACCGCGTGGTTTTATCTACCGCAAAATTCAAGTGTAAGCATAAAGGTTGAATTTTGAAAAAGGGTTGAAATTTTAAATAGGCTATTCACCCCCCCCCTCTAGCCTCTTTTCATACCCTTGTTGTGTCTCTGGGACCAACAAGTGGTATCAGAGCAAACACCTTTATAAAACTTCTGTTTTTCAAGCTTAACAGCTTGGGTGCCGATTCAAAATGGCAAGTCAGAAAACTATGGCAACGGTTAACTTCACTCACGTTCCAGCGTTCGACGAAGATAATTTTGACGTATGGAAGCATAGCATTCTAACTCAGTTCTACTCCATGGATGAGCAACTTGGTGATTGTCTTAGCATTGGACCATACTTCCCAATGAAAGCTAATCCGGATCCAGAAACCAATGGTGCAAATCCGACTATCAAGAAACCAAAGGCTGAATGGACCGATGAAGAGAAAAGACTGGTTGGAATGGATGTGAAAGCAAAAAGTATACTTCTAAGTACCTTGAGTACGTCACAACGTCGACAGATCATGGAATGTTCTACTGCAAAAGAACTTTGGGATGCAATTGAAGATTACATCGAAGGAGATCAAGCTTGCAAGGAAAGCAAAAAGTTTGCAATTCAAAGAAGATTCAACAACTTTGCTAAGATCCCCGGTGAATCACTTAGAGCCACTTACGATCGTTATTGTGAGATCGTGAGTACTTATACAGCACTCGGAAAGAAGCTTACCAAGAAAGAAATTAATGTTAATTTTCTTGCCGCTCTTGGTTCACAATATCTACACAAAGGAAACACTCTTGAAGATACCAAGCTACTAGATGACATGTCTCTCAGAAGCCTCTATGCCAACCTTAAAGTCTTTGATATCAAGCTTAACAACATTGCTGAAATGGAAGGAAAAACAAAGAGCTTATCGTTGGTTGTTCAAAAGGAAGAAGTGATCGAGGAAGAAGATCCAAAAATCTCCACATCAGATCTACTTGATATGGATGATGATGATTTTGCTATGTTCGTGAAAAGATTCCAAAAGTTCAGAAAGACAGCAAGACCCGGATCAACAAGCAAAGCTCCAACAAGGTTTTCAAGGAGCAGCCCTTCAAAGAAGAAAGAGAACTTCAACTTCTCCAAGAAGAAAGAAGATCTTGTTTGTTTTAATTGCAGGAAACCAGGTCACTTCGCATCAGAATGTCCAATTCCCAAGTATGAGTATATGAAGAAGAAAGTAACTTTACTCCAAGATACTCAAAGCAAAAGGGAATGATGGCTGAAGAAGACTCTACCTCAAAAGAGTTAGCTACTTGGATAGAGTCAGACTCTGATGAAAGTGATGAGGATTCTGAAGAAGGTCACATTTGTTTGGTCGTTCAGTCCGATGATGAGGATGATAATAAAAGTCTTCGCTCACCAAATGCAAAACCTAAACGGATAAGTTATACGGCCGATGAACTTGTTGAAAAAGGATTCCTAACTCCGGTTCAAAAGAATGGTGATCTTCTATTTTCAAGATGTGATGTTAGTGCAGCAAAGAAGGCTCTACTAAAACCCAAAGTGAAGGAAGTTCTGTCTACCACACCTCAATTCAAGTTTGACATATCCCCCGATGAACAAGAAAAAATGTTTGCAAAAGTTGAACAGGTAATTAGTAAGTTTTCTGGCATGAAGGAAGCTTTAGCACTTTCAACTGAAGAAATTTCCCAGCTTAAGACGGAGAAATCTCTACTAAGATCTGAACTCACCCTCCTTAAGGAGCAGATCAAGAGCATGACTCCTCTTACTGATCGAAACCGTTTCTTAGAAGAACAAAATGCCATATTTAAAGTTAAAAATGATGAATTGGTCGCTGAGATAAATGACTTGAAAAGGATCACTAATGAGTGGACCAATTCTCGTGTCACTATGGAACAAATCTTAGAATCCCAAAAGCCTAGTGGTGATAAGGAAGGCTTAGGATTTCAAACTAATGACAACTTTAAATGTGCATCTTGTTGTGAAAGAGATGAGAAATTTACCCAGCAAACTTTGGAAATGTCGAAGGCTAAGCATCATGTTTCAAAGGGTGTAGGACAAGAACCAAAGAAGAAACTAGAGTTCAACTATGTTTACCCTAAGAAACAAACTGGCAAGGCAAAGATGAAAGGTATTGCCGTGGATGAACCTACCGCAGAAGCTTCCTCTAGCAAGGTAGATGGCGCTCCCTACCGCATTATCCTGCCGCGGGGTCAATCGACCGCACCAAGGAAGATGGTGACCGCAAGGAAGCCATCGACCGCAAGTGGCGGCAAGGCAGCAAAGTTCAAAAGGATGAATTTTGTTAAGGAGACCTCATCCATACCAGTAAATGATGTTGTGCTCAAGACTTCAACGAAGTTTGTTAAAACTCAGTTGGGTGGCTTCCACCATTGTTCCGTGTGTGATGGTTATGGTCATAAGGCTGCTGAATGTCTTTTGAGATTCACACCCAATCCCAGAAAGAGTACCCTCCTTCTGTGAGGCAGGTGTGGGTCGTCAAAAGTTGCTAACACTTTGGACCCATAAGATAAAAAGGGGACCTTGTTCTTGAATGTTTATTTTATAGGTTCTCTGCTTAATGGCTGGACTCTCCAAGGATAGATCAAGTTTATGGTATCTCGATAGTGGCTGTTCAAGGCACATGACCGGAGATATCAACTTATTGGAAGATGTCCGTGAAGAAAAAGGGCCATCAGTAACCTTCGGAGATAATAACAAAGGAAAGACTGTAGGATATGGAGTCATTCGTAAAGGAAAAAATCACCATCCAAGAAGTCTCTCTAGTTATTGGACTACAACACAATCTACTCTCAAATCTCAGTTCTGCGACAAAGGATTGCAATGCCACTTCACTTCAAATTTCTGTCTCATCAAAGATGGCATATCCGGCGTCACTTTACTCAAAGGGATTCGTAAGAAAAATGTTTATGTTGTTGATTTTAATTCATCTTGCATTTCTTCTAATCTCTGTTTTGTAGCAAAGAATGTTAGTGAGAATAGTTGGCTGTGGCATAAAAGACTAAGTCACTTAAACTTCAAGTATCTCTCCAAGATTGGTAGAGAAAATCTAGTTCGTGGTCTACCCAAAGTAGCTGATCACCACGATGAGAAGTGCACAGCATGTCAACTAGGCAAACAACCAAAAGCGTCTTTCTCCAGCAAGACAACACCTTCAACTTCTAGATGTTTGCAATACTTCATATGGACCTGTTTGGACCTGTTTCTACCGCAAGTATTGGAGGAAATAGATATTCCTTAGTTGTGGTAGATGACTACTCAAGATATACGTGGGTCGAGATGATGAGCTCCAAAGATGATTGTTATGACATTTTGACCGCACTCTTTAGACAGCTCCAAACACAAAAAAGAAGATGACATCGTTAGTGTTCGATCCGACAACGGTACAGAATTCAAGAACAACGGTGTTGCTCAATACTGTGATGATCATGGTATTGACCACAACTTCTCTGCTGCTGGAGTTCCACAACAAAATGGTGTAGTGGAAAGAAAGAATAGAACGTTGATAGAGGCCGGAAAGACAATGATTGCTGAAGCAAAGCTACCTCAATACTTTTGGGCTGAAGCCGTCAACACAGCATGCTTCACTCAAAATAGATCCCTCATCAACAAGACCTACAACAAAACTCCTTATGAACTTTGGAGAGGAAGAACCCCCAACATAGCATACTTCAAGATATTTTGATGCAAATGCTTTATACTCTACAACGGTAAAGAACATCGAGGTAAATTTGCTCCTAAGGGCGATGAAGGTATATTTATTGGGTATGCTAAACACTCAAAAGCTTTTCGTGTATTTAATAAAACCACTCTTAAGATAGTTGAATCTGTCCATGTTACTTTTGATGAACATTCTCTTCTTGAGCCACATATGGCTCCAAATGTTGCTGATGATTTTGTTGAGATAAATGAGACAGGTACAACTCAACCACAAAATCAATCAACACAAGGAAACCCATCTACCTCAACTGCACCTCCATCTACCTCATATGAAGCACCAGAAGCTACCTCATCTGCTGCTACCTCAAATGGAGTTGAAGTTGAGACACCCATAAATATTGAAGAACCTACCCCTCAAATTACTTATGTTTGGGATGGCTCAAATGAAGTACCACTAGAAGACTTACAACCACCATCAACTCAACCAGACTTACCTCAAGAAGTTCGTGAGGTTAGAGATCACCCAATTCAGAATATCATTGGTGATTTGCATTCTGGTGTTAAAACAAGATCAAACTATGATGCACTTACCGCATTCATATCTCAAGTTGAACCTAAGAAAGTTGATGAAGCACTCCAGGACTCAAGTTGGGTTGTTGCTATGCAAGAAGAGCTCAACCAATTTGAAAGATGCAAAGTTTGGACCTTAGTTCCAAGGCCACAAGATCAAGGAGTGATTGGTACAAAGTGGGTGTTCCGAAACAAGATGGACGAGAATGGAAGCATCACAAGGAATAAAGCAAGGTTGGTTACACAAGGATATAGACAAGAAGAAGGCATTGATTATGATGAAACATTTGCCCCCGTTGCAAGACTCGAAGCTATAAGGATATTCTTAGCTTATGCCTCTTACAAAAGATTCAAGCTATATCAAATGGATGTGAAGAGTGCATTTCTCAACAGAGAACTTCAAGAAACAGTCTTTGTTGCTCAACCACCCGGATTTGAAGACCCCAAATTTCCAAATCATGTCTACAAACTCCGTAAAGCTTTATATGGACTCAAACAAGCTCCACGAGCATGGTATGATACTCTATCTAAGTTTCTCCTTGAAAAGGGATTCAAGCGTGGTAAGATCGACACAACTTTATTCATTGCTAAATTAATGATCATACTTTACTTGTTCAAATATATGTAGATGATATTATTTTTGGTTCTACTAATGAATTGTTATGTAAGCGTTTTGAGAAACTCATGAAAAGCAAATTTGAGATGAGCATGATGGGAGAATTAACATTCTTCCTTGGGCTACAAATCAAACAATGTGCTGAAGGCATCTTCCTCAACCAAGCTAAGTACACTAGAGATCTCATCAAGAAATTTGGACTTGAAAATGCTAAGGCATACGACACTCCTATGGCTACTGGTAACAAGATAGATAAAGACTTGAAAGGTAAGAAGGTTGATCAAACCTTATATCGAGGTATGATTGGCTCTCTCCTATACTTAACTGCTAGTAGGCCAGATATCATGTTTAGTGTTTGCGTTTGTGCTCGTTATCAAGCTGATCCTAGAGAAGCACATCTTATTGCTGTTAAACGTATTATTCGATATCTATCTGGGACTATTAACCTTGGACTTTGGTACTCCAAAGATTCAACTTTTGATCTTATAGGTTACTCAGATGCAGATTATGCAGCATGTACCATCGACAGGAAAAGCACGAGTGGAACTTGTCATTTCCTTGGAAATCGACTAGTTTCATGGGCAAGCAAGAAACAAGCCTCAGTCTATGTATCTACCACAGAAGCTGAATATATAGCTGCTGGAAGCTGCTGCTGCCAAGTGCTGTGGATGAAGCAACAATTGGTTGACTACGGAATCAAAGAAGAAAATTGTCCAATCTTTTGTGACAATACATCTACCATTGCTGTCTCCAACAACCCTGTCATGCATTCCAAGACCAAACACTTGATATCAAATACCACTTTCTCAAGGATCATGTTGAAAAAGGTAATATCCACCTAGAGTATGTAAGTACTGATGATCAAATTGCAGATATTCTCACCAAGGCTCTTGATTCCAAGAGATTTAGGTATCTAAGAGGAGAAATGGGTATGCTTGAACTTTAACTTGTCCATACAAATTTCTTGTACTAATGTTTGTCAAAAGTTCAAAATCAAGATAGGTACACGGCAGACATATCACGGTCAAGCAAATACCATTGATCTTTCAATCCCTCAATTGACCGCAACCTCCAGTCTGCCGCATCATTCAAATGTTGCCGCACACTTCACTCTGCCGCGTAAAATCTTGTTACCTCATTGTAATACTTCATCTCAAAAGCTAAACCAGGTAAGACCTCAATCGACCGCACATGTCACGGTCGACCTCATAGTTACCGCACAAGGACCCCAGGTAAGTCATTCTAACTTAGAGATATTTAGGATGTTTCTATCATATCTACCTCAAGGGCATAAAGGTAACTTTCTTCTTTTCCCTCGTTTTATTTAATTCAAATTTTTTTTGAGCATTAAATTTTCATTTAATTTTTATTCCTTAAAACTATTTATGAGCCGTCATTGGCTATTGATTTGACACCTAGTAACCTTGCATTAATTCGAATAGACAACCTAGGTCACCTCAGTACCTTTTGCAGAGTTAACCCTCCATCTTCCCATCATCTGACCTCTGCAAACCACCCTCCACCTCAAACCGTTCCACTTCCTTTTTATACTCCACCACTCACTGCATTTCACTTTTTCAGAAAATCATCTCTCTCTCTAAAACCTCTCTCTAAAACCGTCGTTCATCTCACTCTCGATTCACCTCTATATAATGTCTAAACATCAATCCAAGAAATCTTCCAAGTCAACTGAATCCAGAGACGAGATTCCCAGTTCTATTCCATCTCAATCCACTCCTCCAGTCGTAGTTATGGTATGAATTTTCTTTGCTACTCGTCATTCTTATTCTTGATGGATATTTCCCAAAAACTTCACATTTTCTGAGATTCAACTCACTTCTTACTTATATGTAGTTAGAATTTTGGGTTGATTGTTTGTTCTTGGTTCTAGTTACTATATCTGTAGATTTCATAAGATTTCATCTAGGTTTGTTGAATTCGATTAAGCCAAATGGATTTTTGAATTTTCTGTATTCCAATACTTTCCCCTTTCAAATTTCTGAGTTTAATGTTGTTTGTTTCTTGAAATTGATATGATTGTGTGCTTTTATTTGCATTTCCGATTCTATCTATGGCATTTTCGTTGAGTTTCAGTCACTTTCTGGGTATCTGGGTTTAGTTCGACCTATGGTGTTCTTGGTGTTCCTCTTAAGTGTTCTTCGTGTTCTTGACGAATTAACCTTTTTGATCCCTGTTAATTTACTTGTTTTTGATATTCGTGTTTCTGCCCTATTCACATTTTGATCTTGTATGGATCAAACACTTCTATGTTTGCGGTAATGTTGTTAACATCTCTACCTACCGCAACCTTTTGTTACCGTGCTTCACTTGACCGCACCATCATTGCCTTTCATTCTTGTCAAGTGACCGCAGACGCCTACCTCGTTTCTAAACTTTAAATTTTGCTTTGTTTCAGGACCTAAACCATTTCATTCCTGGGATAGTCATTGACCATGCAGATCTCAAGAAGGATGCAATTGGCCGCAATATCTTGGGTCGCATGCACAAATATGGAATTCTCCCTCTCTTTACCTTTGATCAAGAATTTCATCTTCCCGCTTTTGTTGACGAATTCTTCAGTTCGGCTGTTGAAATGGAAAGTCCAGAAGAGCCTGCCGCACACCCTAAATTCCTTAAAGCCACTGTTATGGGAATCCAATTGGCCTTTGATGCTAGTGACATTGCACATGCCGTGGGAATCAAGAAAAGCAAGGACTTTGATATGATTTCACGGCAGGAGACCCTTAGTCTGGCTAAGAAACTAGCAGGCACGGCAGACATTCTCAAAATCCAGCGTAAGGACGTTGGTGAAATAATGTACCATATTGGCCATCTAGTAGATCATGCCCTATTATGCAAGACTGGCAATCATGCCAACTTTAATCACACTCAATGGATGATCTCTGCTGCTATTTATCTTGGCAAGCGATTAGATTGGGGTCAAATCATGTATGATATCCTGCGAGCCAATATTCTCTCATATAAGGATGCGGCTGATGAAGGCGAGACCAAGTACCGCACGAACAGTAGGTTGAGTTCCTACTTGATGAGTCACACAATCAGAATTAGGGAATTGTATGAGCAGAACAGGAATTATAAGGTTCCAATTCCTACCTTAAAAGACTTCTGCCGCAAATCCATGAAGACCAATTACCGTAGTAATTTTGGGGATGAAATGTACCGCTCTTATCTTTTAAGAGATCCCATTGAAGAATACATCCCTCCAAAGTACTCCAAACGAGGTCAAGCAAACCTTGGTGATCGCATGGTAAGTGATGTAGAGGCTGCCGAATTGAACAAGACCGCAGAATGCTGCCGCCATGAAGGCTCGTGAAAAGGGTAAGAATGTTGAACTCCCCTCTCCTCCAA